>JAZIBN010000294.1:0-126016 GCA_037039145.1 Fundulus diaphanus | reverse complement strand
TCCTCGTCCCCCCCATATGAATCACTTGGAGCTGGTGAAAACAGGGAGAATGATTAGTAAACACAGGTGGACTGAATGAAGCTGATTAAGGCGACAACGACTACAGCCGGCGTCACACAATGTGCTACGTCTGCTACGTCATCCATGGAAAAATGTGCCGTGTGGAAATCCAATTGGAGCCCTGCCTCCATCCCCCTTTTATTTTGAAATGTAGTCAGATCCGCTTTACACTTCCTGTGTCAGACTTCCTGTCTGGTTTTTAGATATTGACACGTTTTGCTCCATCCCATTAAAAAATAAGACTCACTCTCCATTTCTGACAGACGACAAAGGAGCCTGTGGAAAAAACGCATTGCCCAGAATTTTTACGCATGGATGATGGAGTCTGTGTGAAAGAGGCTTAAGGCGTAGACTGAAATAAACATGACTGGAGCTGAACAGAGATGCAATAACAAAATTGAACTAAAACAAGAAAAAGACTCTAACGAATAAACTAGAAAGCTAAAACTAAATAAATGCAGTAACATGGAAAAACATCTAACATAAACATGGAGAAGTGAAAGCCGAAGAGCAATAAACAACAAAATATGGCAAGACCTTCAAAAAGCATAATGATAAAGCAAAAAAAAAAAAAAAAACAGAAGACGGCAAAGGAAGGAGGGCTTGAAACCAAACCAACAAAATCTGAGTTCAGGTGGACGGCCTGGAGGTCTTGCAGTGCAGGCATGGAGGAGGAACCTTGGAGACCACCAATGCTGGTGGTGGTGGTGGGGGGGGGGTGGTCTAGTCCAGCATTTTTCAAAGTGGGGGCCGCGGCCCCCCGGGGGGCCGCAAGGAGGCGCCAGGGGGGCCGCGGGAAGATGCAGAAAAATAAAAAAAATAAAAATTATACATGAAATAATTTTATTGAATAAAAATAATTAAAACATTCCTGTCTGGGTATAACTGCATTATGACAATAATTCACATAAAGCTTACAAATAATATTTTTAAATAACGCATCTCTTTCTAATTGGTTGGCGTAGCCATGACCATGACGCACTCGTAAACAAACTTGACTAGCCTTGCGCCGACATTACCTTCTTGAAAATAATAGTGCTAAACAGATAGCAGGCAAACGTGTTAATATGGACAAGTTTTTGAAAAGAAAAGGACCTGGCGAAGACCCTACCAATCCACAAACATCTGATCAAACACAGAGGAGCTGCAACTGGCCAAAAAAGCTGAGGAAGTATGAAAAGGACTATATTAACTATGGATTTACAGTCACAAACAAAAATGGACAGGAGTGCCCTAAATGTGTGCTATGCCTCGAAATTCTTTCAAACGAGTGCTTAAAACCATCCAAACTTAAACGGCATTTGCAACAGAAACATCCAGCGGAGGCTAAAAAGTCAGTGGAATATTTCAAACGCAAGGAGGAACAAATAACGAAGCAGACGACAACATTTGTGCAGCAAGCTAACGTCCCCGAGAGAGCACTGAGAGCATCCTATGCGGCATCGTACCACATAGCGCGGGCAAAGAAGCCCCACACCGACGGAGAAGGTTTCTGACTTCCAGCAAGCAAAGACATGGTTTGGGAAATGCTTGGTGAGGACGCGGCAAAGAAAATGGATGCTATACCACTTTCGGACAACACGGTGTGTCGGTGAATAAGTGACATGGCAGGGGACGTTTCTAATCAACTTTTGGATCAGGTAAGAGCAAGTGACTATTTCGCATTGCAACTGGACGAAAGCACTGATGTGGCCAATGCCGCGCAACTGCTCGTCTATGTTAGGTACCTTCAAGGAGAAAAGTTTGCAGAGGAAATACTGTTCTGCAAAGCGCTTGAATGTAGGGCCACGGGATGGGAGATTTTTGGTGTCTTGGACGACTATATGAGGACAAATAGACTTGATTGGTCCCGTTGTGTTGGAGTATGTTCGGATGGGGCTGCAGCTATGACAGGGAGACACAGCGGAGTGACTGCGCTAATAAAACAGAAAGCCCCACACGTCATTTTTACACACTGTATGCTCCATCGCGAAGCCCTTGTGGCTAAACGCATCGATGACCAGCTTAACCAAGTACTGCAGGAGACCGTGCAGGTGGTTAACTTTATTAAAAGTCGCCCCGTGAAGAACCGACTCTTTGGCATTCTGTGTGACGAAATGGGAGCTCCGTTTAAAGGATTGCTGCTTCATTCAAATGTACGCTGGCTTTCTCGAGGGGCAGTTTTGAACCGTGTATACGAGATGCGGACAGAGATCGCTGAATTCCTTGCGTCTGAAAAACATCAGCTGGCAAGCTGTTTCACAGATGCACCATGGCTTCTCAAGCTTGCATATTTGGCAGACATATTTCACCATCTAAATGTAGTGAACCAAAGCATGCAAGGACGTGAAACATACACACTGCATCTGCAAGACAAAGTACGTGCGTTTTCCATGAAAGTCGCCCTATGGGCAAGCAAGGTGCAAGAGGGGACTACAGAAATGTTCCCACAACTACACCAAGAGTTGTCATCTGGTGGTGATTTGGACACCATTTCCCCTTTGATACAGTCACACTTGGAACACCTCCAGGGATATTTCAGAGACTATTTCCCTGACCTTGACAACTCTCAGCTAAACTGGGTCAGGACCCCCTTTGGCAATGATGTTGGCTTTTCTCTGGACTTAAAAGCCCAGGAGGAACTGATTGAGATGTCTACCTCATGGGACTTAAAAGTCAAATTTGAAACCTTTTCTCTCCCAAACTTCTGGCTGTATGTAAGACAAGAGTTTCCCACCCTAGCTGAAAGGGCTCTGAAATGTCTCCTTCCATTTGCAACCACTTACTTGTGTGAGTCTGGCTTTTCAACTTTAAAAGTACTGAAAACTAAACACAGATCACGTTTGAATGTGGATAATGACATGCGTGTTGCTCTGACAAACATCAAGCCCAGACTGGACAAACTGTGTAGAAGCCATCAGGCCCACTGCTCCCATTAGCATGTTATGTCTCTGTCTCTCTTTCTCATGTAGCCTACATTTGTTGTTAGGCCTGCATTATATAAAATGCCTGCATGTTTCATTTGGGACAAACTTTTATTTTGTTCACAAATCTTTCTGTTTTTGCAAGGTTTAAAGAGGTTCATCGTTTAAAAAAAGGTTATTAAAATTAAAATGGTGGACCTGCATGTTATTGTTATATGTTATTCATTAAATTAATAAATTAAAGGTAGCCTACACATGAGTGTTTACGCATGTTTCGTATGAGGGGGGGCCTCAGCTGAAAATGTACTGGTGTAGGGGGGCCTTGGCATGGTAAAGTTTGGGAATCCCTGGTCTAGTCAGGTCAGCAGATCCCTGCTGCTTGGCTCATAACAACCCGGTAGCCTAGTCAAACGTCAAACTCATCTAAGAAACCTCGTACAGAACCAGAACCAGAGTACTGAACATTATGCTACAGCTGACTGAGAGGACAGACAGAGCAGAAACACAGGAGTACTTTCTATGTTGAAGAAAAATGAGAATACTGGGTTCAAGGCGTCAAGAGAACTAAACATTCTCAGCCTTTAACTATTCAGACAGTATTTATCATGGCGAACGCTGACGCACTTCCCCTTTGGCTGAAGAGTTCTGACCAAATAGAACGATCCGGATGGAGCCAAAGACTTCATCTTAAACACCTGAAGCTCCCTGCAGTTTATTCTCATCCTTTGCTTCAGAATATTTCTGCATTTTGTTTATCTGGGTTTCCCCCAAACTGGAGTCCAGATGCAGCATTTCTGTGTGCAGATGTACGATCATGAGACAGTAAATGTCCTTTAGAGACCATTTTGTTGTATGTATGCTAAACTGGAGTATGTCCTGAAAAAAATGTCCCCACAGTAACACGCAGTGACAATAAAAGCTTCTTTATCCTGTTTTAGTCTTTGGCTCTGTGTGGATACAGCCTCAAAGGTCAGGTGGTTATTTATCATCAATACACTAGAAGATGAGATATTCCCTCATTCAGCAATTATTTCTTGCTGATAATACAAATTTACAGGCAGGTACCCAGAACAGTGAGTTATTGAATATCAGATCAAATCTTGATCTGTTTAGTCCAGCTCTGTTCTGCCCTCCCTGAGCACTGCTGTCAGATAATCTGCCAAACTGGTTAATAGTTCTGGTCTTTACCACGTTTATTCAGTCTGTTTACACCCTCTCCCAGAATGGGCTTATTCTAGTCATTTAGCAATAATAATATCCTGATTTCTCTCAACACAGGATTTTGTTCAGAGAGTTGGACAGTGGACAACCCGGAGGTGAAGATCATCAACACTCCAGACCTCTCAGAAATAACCGATAAGAAGGAGACGACGTTGAAGGAGGAGACCTTAGATTACATCAGACTCTCAGGTCCAGAACATCAGGCCTTCCTACTGGTCATCAAGCTTCAGAACATCAGTGCAGCAGAGATAGAGGAAACTGCTAGACACTTTGAATCAGTGTTTGGTGAAGATGCCTGGAGACGCACCATGATTCTCCTGACCCACCAGGACCAGACAGAACCAGACATCCAGAACCTGCCACAAGGGGTGCAGGAGATCCTGGGTTGGAAAGTGGGCAAAAGATACCGGGTCTTCAACAGCAGCCTTGACCACAGAAACCCCCGACTGGTCTCAGACCTGCTGAATGAGGTGAAGGAGATGATTGTGAAGATACAACCAGCTTCATTATAGGGACACCAAACTTTAAAGATAATTTTATCTCCTTCAGAGGCTCAGCCTCTCTGACAGCAGTAGTGTTTAGGAGCCGTGGAATATTTCCTCAATCTCTGGTGTTCATGTTTATATATAAAATCTGAATAATTTAAGGGCAGCTGTGGTCTAGAATAGCATCCTAGTGGATCAGAGCTGCTGTTGTCTGGTTCAGCTCTACTATGAAGCCATAAAGTTTCCATCGTCTCTATCGCTGCTTCTTCATGAAGCAGAACTCTGGTCTTCAGGGTCTGAGGCGAGCAGAGAAACGGCTGCATTCAGGATTTAAACCTGCTGTCCCAGATATAAACTTATCAGTTTAAACTTTATTATAATCGGCTTAAAGTAGGAGGGAGTTTGTAACATTCACAGATATTCAATAAGCAAAGCCTGAGAGACGATATTTAAAGGAGCATAAACCCAACACATCATTAGCTCAGAATAGAAATGGTTAAAATCATTAAATGTTAATGGAGTCACTTCCTCTTTGATCAGACAGCTTTACCATATTTTTCAGATGATAAGGCATTCTTAAAATCCTTAAATGTTCTCAAATTTATGATGCGCCTTATAATCCGGTGCGCTTTATGGTCCGAAAAATACAGCAATCTGTTACAATTAACAGGAAATATGAGCTTCAGACCATTTAAAATGGACAGAATTATTTTATTAAAAAACTTTTACCATATCCAAACTCCTTCCAACCCATCATGGTGAATAAAGGGACCCTAGCTCCCCACTAGAGCCCCATTCTGCAGTAAATGTCTAATGAATGCAGTAAAAACACAGCGGACCACAGAAAGTACCATGGTGACTTCAGCATTTATGGACCTTTTATAAAGTTTTATTTATGGACCTTTTATAAAGTAGCAGCCTTTGCTTCAGCTAAGAGAATACGGCAGTATTTCTGTGTTCGGTTCAGATCAGCCTCCATCCTTGGTTTACATTCATACATGAAAAGCCCAAAGATTCACCAGGATTTCTGGAAAGACTCCTCAGCCCTCACACTGATTTGATTTATATGTTTTACAGATTATTTACTTCTGCATCTTTTAATGTAAAACTGTTTCTGCTTGTTTTTTAATCTTCATGTGAAAAAGGGGGTCTTTCATTTTTGAAAATCTGTTCATTTTCTGATGATATATGTATTTAGGGGTTAAAAAGAGTTAAATGTGTGCTACTAATTTTTGCTGTTATGCTCTTAATGTTTTTACCAAAATTTATAGAATCATGTATCTGGGATGTTGCATATCTGATTGGATCTATATTTACTATAGTTTAAATATGAAATTTGAATGATTATGTAACTTTAATTATTGTCTTCTGTTGCTTCACATGTATGGAAACCACTATTTAAATTGGACATTTCCTACATTTTGATGGTGTGGGTCTGATGGTGATGTGTGCAAAGTAATAAACATCTTTAAAATTATCTAATGTTTCACGTTCTCTATCACATGTAGAAATAAGCAGTAGCTGCCAAACATTTTAAAAGTTGTTGCAGTTTCCTGATCTGAGGAGAAAAATCTAAAGCAGATCCTTTAAAGGTAGGGTAGGCAATGTTGAAGCCGCTTGCTTCCCCGGGTCCATTGAGTCATGTGCAGGACTTAAGAGTGCAACAAAAACTTAGCCAAGGAAACAGAATTGAAGTTTCACCTTTGCAAAGGGAGAGAAGTTGCACCAGCCGACACCTGCGAGCAACAACTCTGTCCTCTTCCTTGTGCAGGCTCTTTTTATTAACTTCAAAGGGGAGGGTCTCACAGAGTTACATGAGCGAATGACACACCTTAACAATACTTCTACCCTATATGGGGTTGCTTCTTTGGCTGCCTTGTTCTGGTTCTTCTGGTCATCGCCTGCAAGCCGCTGACCACAACCCCGAACCTTGAGCTAAACAAAAGGTTTTGCAAGACAGAAACCCGTCTTGCAAATTCCAAGAATTCCAAATTCTTTTACCAACGGGCCCGGTTTTGAAGCTTTCTGCCAGCTATCTTAAAAGCATATTAAAGCATATAAACACATGTTAAACCTTCATAATAGTGTAAGAAACGGATCAAAGTTAATACATTCCACAATCCCCTCTTTTGAACTCTTTTAAGAGTTCACCCATAAACTATTGCAGTAGAAAACCCTGAATTTGCTGGTTTGTTAAGACACATTTGGTAAATACTTATTTGTCTTGTAACGGCAATAAGCAGTAAAAGAAAAAACACACATTTTCCCAAAAACAGTAATACTTTAAATTAAATCTTATACATGATGTCTTCTGGAATGGGAGAGGGACTCAACCACACCGGTGTGAGGGAGACTCCCAACACCTCCGCCTCTTCCTCTGCCTTGCGTTGAGTCGACTCTTCTAGCTTCTTTCTTCAGCTCTGAGGGTAGACTGCCTCAGAGCTTTCACCTCCTCCCGGGGATTATTCTGCCCCTAGTGGGATGGTAGGTGTGGAAGTTGCATTTCCCTCTCCTTGTGTGTTCCTCAGGTCCTCCTGGACCTGGGCCAAAGAGCGTTAAGGTGCCTCTGCAGCTGCGCACTGACTCCAATGATACCAGGTGTCGCCTTTGCCTTTAAGCCTGACTGCGTGTGATGTTCTTTCCACGACTTGGTATGGACCGGTCCACCTTGGTTCTGACCACTTTCTTTTGATGACTTTGAGGAGCACCCACTCTGGTTCTGTGCTGGTTTCACTGCTCTCCCCTTCCACCAAGTTTGGAACCTGTTTGTTGAAAGCTGAAACAAAACTGTGGAGAGCACTGTAATAACCACGATGGGACATTGATGTTTCATTCATATGGCCCACACCTGCGTGTCCTACACCATGCGCTTCTTCCAGGGCAGATGTTGTTATGCCTGGAGGTAAAATGGGACGCCCGTCTGGACTTCTCCAAAGACCCTGTTGGTCCTTGGTTCCTCCCCTAGCTTTCCACATTGTTTTTTCCTCTGGGGATGCCCCCTTTTGTAATCTGATTGTTTCTTCCAGACTGGGCTCTGGTTCCCATTCAGGTTCTGCGCAGACCACCATGAGTCTGAGTTGATATCCTGCACACTGTTTGGCTGCCTGGTCTGCTGCCTGGTTACCTCTGGCCACCTGAGTATCACTGCTGTCATGACCTTTGCACTTTATGACTGCCACCTGTTCTGGGAGGAGAAGAGCTTCTGCTAGATCTTTCATTTCCTGTTCATGTTTTATGGGCTTCTGTCCTGCTGTTTTGAAACCTGTCCTCATCCACTGTTTCATTTCCACATGCACTGCACCTGTAGCATAAGCGGAGTCTGTGTAAATGTTCACCTTCTGCCCTTCTCCCAATCTCAGTGCTTCTATTACTGCCAACACCTCTGCCCGCTGAGCCGACTGTGCCCCTGTCAGCCTTTCTGCCTGTCTAGTGATCCAAACTCCATTCTCTTCTTCCACCACCGCATATGCTGCCTTTAACCCCTCCGTGTCATGCCTAAAACAGCATCCATCTGTGTATAAGTCTCTTGCACCCACAAGTGAGGTGCTTTGTAAGTCAGATCTGATTTTTTCCTGCATTTCTATTCTTTCTGCGCACACATGAGGAGTTCCTGTGGTCATTCTTTCTGCCATGTTAATTCCTTGATGCGTGAAGGTGATGTTAGGTGCTTCCAGCACCTTGCTCAGCCTTTGCTGTCTTAATGGGGAGAGTGTAAATGCCTGAGAGTTCACATATGCAACCACCCCATGTGATGTTAACACCCTGAGTGGGTGTCCCATCACCACATGAGCTGTTTTTTGCACTATCTTAGCTACTCCTGCAGCATGTCTAGTGCACTCATGATGTCTTTTTTCCATGTTGTCTAGCATCACGCTGACGTACATTAGTACAGTCCGTACTCCCCCTTTTTTTTGAAACAGCACACCATTTGCTGTGTGTGCTGTTACAGAAACATCCAGGTAAAATGGCAGTTGATAGTCTGGGTTTGCACGGTGAGCTGCTGTTGCCAGTCTGTTTTTTAATTCTGTAAAAGCTGATTCAGCTTCTGGAGTCCATGTCAATGGAGCTTTGAGGTTTCTCATCCCCTGCTGTTTAACCATAGCCCTCAAAGGTTCTGTGAGCTCTGTGCACCCTGGGACATATGTTCTGCTATAACCTGTTAGACCAAGAAATGAAAGCATTTCCTTCACGGTCACTGGCTGCGGATGAGACAAGACTGCAGACTTATGCGCCGGAGACATGTCAGTCCCCTGTTGAGACACCATTCTGCACAGAAACTCAACCTGTCTTCTGCACAATTGCAATTTGTTTTTGCTGACTTTAAAGCCCCTCTTTGCTAAATGTAAGAGAACTGCCCCAGTTGCCTCCAAACACTCATCCACTGAGGAGGCTGCAATGAAAAGGTCATCTACATACTGAATCAGAGTGGATGCTGGTGGTAATGGGGAGTCTGCCAAAACTTCTTTCAGTACCTGGTTAAAAATACCAGGAGAAAGTGCAAATCCCTGTGGCAAACGTGTGTAACGATAACGAACACCTCTAAAGGTGAAAGAGAAAATGTCCCTACACTCTTCTGCTAATGGTAAACAGAAAAATGCGTTTGCTAAATCAATGCAGGTAAACCAGCAATGGTCAGGATTCAGATTAGTAAGTGCAACATATGGGTTAGGAACTGGTACAGTAGGGGTTACCAAAATGTAATTAATTGCCCTTAAATCATGTGCCATGCGCCATTTACCTGTACCGCGTTTCTCAACAGGTAGGATAGGTGTGTTCCAGTCCTGTGAATGTGAGCACTCCAGCACTCCAGAATCCCAAAGACCCTGAATTGTGTCTGTGATGCCCTCCTCTGCTTGTGGTTTATGTTGATACTGATGCACCCACACAGGAGGGGTCTGGATTAGATCAAATCTTATTGGTGGACATGCAATGAGTCCCACATCCGTGGGTCCAGAAGCCCACAAAGTTGGGGGCAAGTCTTCGATTAGTGCTGCCGCTAAAGGGTGATCTGTTTTTTCACGCCCATGATGTCTTTCCAACTGCACATGTTCCAACCGACCTGTGTCGCTTGTTTGGCAGGAAATGCGGTATGTTTTGGTCAATGGTGAATAAGACACCTGTGGAATGTGGGTCTGCTGATAATCAGTTTGAGCCAGGGAGCGTTTTAGCACCCCTCCCAGTTCTTTGGCCTGATGGCCTGGATGCAATGCTAGTGAAACATGCGGTGCCCCGTCTGCACTCATTTGGAACCATGGGAACTGTTCCTCTGTAAGCAGCACCTGCGCTACAACACCTTCTGGTGCTACATAAATGTTTTGGGAGGTGATGGTCCAATTTTCACCTTCTAACTCAGATACAAAACAGTCCTGATACCATTCACAATTGTTGCGATCATAAAATAGAGTAACATGCGGGGCGTCAGGGGGAGGAACATAGGGAGCCAAGGAGGTGATCCAGGGTTTCCAATGTTGGAAAACTGACAGGATGCCCAGATGTGCAGTTGTTTCAGGATCTTCCTCTTTTCTTTTTACCCTGAGCTGTTTCAATCACCTGCCGCAATACCACCAACTGTTCTGCTGCTGATTTCCACAAAATATCAGGTCCCCACCCATCATCATGAGTCTCCCTATCAAAATCACCCTCCATTATGAAATCTGTATATATTGTTCACTTATAATATATCACTACACAATGTTATGTTGCCCGAAAACCCGCAATGGGAATCGCTCGCTCTTGGCGTCTTCCCCAGTCACACTCTTAACATTCACACTGTTTTCTGCTAAATTTGCCCGGTCTTGCTGGTTGTGTGTGTCCAGCTCACGGTTTATTTTTTATTTTTTAATCTTTATTACCTGTCCGGTCTTGCTGGTTGTGTGTGTTCCAGCTCACGGCTCATTCCGGTCTTCCTGGTTTTACGCAGGTCACGGTTCCTTATAAAAAGATTTCTTGAACGCACAGGACTTAATCTTGTTGTGTTATCCCGCACAACTTATTATTTTCTACTCTGTTCTTAGTTCTGTCATTTTATGTCAGAACTCTATACGTCTGTAATCGGAGTTTCACAGAGTTACCCCGTTAAATCTCCGCATTCATACAATGTGTATTTTGCCTGGTCTTGCTCTCAATCTATATGTAGAATTCGAGGTTTCTCAGTCCTCGGGCCTCTAACCCAGCAAAATACGATTCCCCGTCGAGAACCGCAGTGAGCCGCCACGCTCAAGAATCTCTTTAGATTTCTTGATCTCACAGGACTTACTCTATTCTTAGTTCTGTTATTTTATTTCAGAACTATTTGCCTGGTCTCGTTCTCAATCTTTTATGTAGAATTTGAGGTTTCTCAGTCCTCGGGCCTCTAACCCAGCAACAGCGAGCCGCCACGCTCAAGACTCTATTTATACATCTCTGAACCACACTTATTCAAAACTGCTCCAAGGCACTCCAAATAATTAATTTAACAGACTTGGTCTACAAGGACTTGGGACACATATAATTTAGCCTATATTCTTCTAAGCCGAAAATGCAGATTCGATAAAACAGGTTCTGCTTACCTTTTTTATTGTGGCTAGCCTGTGTCCCGCATCCGTTCGTCCCAGTCCGATGTCCAATTCAGCCTGTCACCCTGACTCCCGGACGAGCCCCCAAATGTTGAAGCCGCTTGCTTCCCCGGGTCCGTTGAGTCATGTGCAGGACTTAAGAGTGCAACAAAAACTTAGCCAAGGAAACAGAATTGAAGTTTCACCTTTGCAAAGGGAGAGAAGTTGCACCAGCCGACACCTGCGAGCAACAACTCTGCCATCTTCCTTGTGCAGGCTCTTTTTATTAACTTCAAAGGGGAGGGTCTCACAGAGTTACATGAGCGAATGACACACCTTAACAATACTTCTACCCTATATGGGGTTGCTTCTTTGGCTGCCTTGTTCTGGTTCTTCCGGTCATCGCCTGCAAGCCGCTGACCACAACCCCGAACCTTGAGCTAAACAAAAGGTTTTGCAAGACAGAAACCCGTCTTGCAAATTCCAAGAATTCCAAATTCTTTTACCAACAGGCCCGGTTTTGAAGCTTTCTGCCAGCTATCTTAAAAGCATATTAAAGCATATAAACACATGTTAAACCTTCATAAAAGTGTAAGAAACGGATCAAAGTTAATACATTCCACAGCAATTTTTCTGGAAGTTTCCCCAAGTCCCTTTTAGAATAACTGCGCAGCTGCAAGACCACCTTACCTGCTCTTCCTCTCCCCAGGGGGATTGTGGAAAAAAAAATCTCCTAAATCCTCTCTGGTCTTATTTCTTTCTACTGAGGCCTTCCTCTTCTTCTCATAAACACGGTTCGCTTCTTGTGACTCTCAGCCATGTTCAAAGTCTACGGTGAGAGAAGGGGAGCTACAATGAACGGCTAACCGCTAAGCTAATTGCTACCCTAGTCGCTAAGCTAACCGGATACATAAACACTACAAGTGCTCGTGCATAGCCAACAAATGAAAACTAAAGCCGGGCATACACTTTAAGATATTTTAAATCTTTGTACTCTAATGCAGCTCAAATTGTACAACGAAACTGCAGGATTTAAAAGATCCCAGCTCTCCATCTCTGTTTTTATTGTACATCTAAAACCACTTTGGGCTCAATGCCATAGAGAGATGGCGCTGCTCGGACTCGTCTACCTGGAAGCCAAACGTAAACAGAAGAAAAAGACAGGAGTGTCGATGCTCTCTGTTAAATATGAGGCTCACTGAAATAAATCACGCTGCCTTGGTAATTCTACGAGTTGCTCCGCAGTTTGACTCCATGTCACATGTACAACTACCGTGCTTCTCTCCAGACAAAGACGTAGACGAAGAAGAATTCCCTTGTCTGCACATGCTCAGTGCGCCAGGTTGGGGGAAATTGGCTCGTAGCTCTGCTTCACCAGCAGGAGGTGCTCACCATCACCTCAGGAGGACCAACTGGATTTCAGACATGTTTGATTTTCACCCGACCGAACGATTCCTGATGAGGAGGTGGTGAGAAGCTGATTGGCCCTCATTACTCCTTGGATGCTACACAACGCAGGACGCACCATGCTGCTGAAACACGGCCCAATCCAAAAAATCCTCGCACGACTGAAGAATCGGCCCAAAAAGGTAAAAATATCGTACAGTGTATGCCTGGCTTAACGAGGAACAAGCACACACACTGGCGTTACATGAGCGCGTCAGAATGATGGCATTCTGGGACAACCAATAGACATTTTTTGTTGTGCAATTGTTGTTGTACACTGTTTAAAGTTATTTAATGTTTAATAAATAACTCTCGGTTTGTTTAGGTATTGTCCGATGAATATCAGCTCTCGAGGACAATAGTTGAAAGGAATGATTCGAGCAGTGACGATATTTTAACAGCAAACTCTGCACACATATAGAATAAAGGAGAGACAACTTCTCTTCAAGTTCAGAATCAGAATCAGAAATACTGTAATCTCCCAGAGGTTCCAGTCTATCCATCACATACATCACAACACATTAATTAACTGAATAATGTTGCATGGTATGCCTTTAATAATTACACTGGACAATTTGATTTTAGCCACTTATGTAATTTTATTTCATTATAGTAGCCCATTTTCCGTTCTTAATATTTATTTTACTTTACTTTTTAGAATGAATTGAACTGAATGGATTTAACTAATCCTTCTGGTGGTCCTTCAGTTGCCCGAGTTTCATAAATATCCGTGTGCTGCAGCTCTCTTTCCTGGTCATTGTCAGCGGATGTGGAGACCGCTTCCTTTGCTCAGCCATGTTTCCTGACGTCCTGAGCGTCCTTCGCTGCTCCAGGTCTGAGCAGGCGCTGAGCCAGTGCTCTGGAATCCATACAGGACTCCCGCTGAGGAAGATTTTGTTCTGGTTCTACGTGTTGACAAACCTCAGATTTACCATCACAACTCAGCTGCTTCATTAGGCATTCCTCTTTCACTGCCATTTTAGTGTGTAACCCTTTCAACAGATCCACCATTTGGAGATTAATGAGTTGATTGTGTAAGTTATCCTATGTTATCCTTTTATTTATTACTTCCCCTGTCCCAAAATTAACCAATTTTATGAAGTTATTTTGTAATTTTGGGTGTTATCACTTAAAATCACAGAGGTTTCCCAATGGCAAAATAATTTATTCACCATTTTACAATTATGATAATCTTTTCTTTGACGTCTCTAATTCTGTTTAAATTAGACCTTATTAACCCTGTTGATGCTGCAAATATTTCAGCGGTCGCTCATATCAAACTTTGTATTTTAATAACCAGTCCTAATGATGAACAACCAAAAGAGAACTAATAAAACCTTCTCATCTGCTTAACCATTTACCTTTTGATCACAAGCCTCCTTTTCAGTTTCCTCTGTTTTAAATTATTGTTAATTATTCAGATTTCCCATATGCTTTAATTTTATGCTTTGTTGACTCATAGTGATCAGTTAGACGTCAAATGTGTTGGGGCCCTGTTTTTTCTAGGGTCTCCCATGTGCAGCTGGGCTGCAAAGTCTCAGCCCCCTTTTCCTCTCTGCTGTCCGCTTTTAGAGCTCTGCAGCTTGGCCTGGTGTCAGTCACTGAATTTAGAGGTGGAGAGGCACAGTCAGCATCATATAACAAAAACGTCACCACTTTCAAAGTCTTTGTATAACCGCTAAGTTCAATAATATTCAGACTTTCATTATCTACACCATTAACTCAAGTATATGTTACCTTAAATATACCATAAGTCTGATGATCATATATCTTAAAACATCTTTATCATATAATACACAAACATCATTCAAAATTTTCCTTTGTTTTTTCTTTCTTCTCCCAGAAATACTCCTGATAATGACAAAGGCTTATTGATGATGATTCCTATTTATAAATATTACAATTGAGTTCCACATTTAGACTCTGACACCCCAGTATTCCTAAACATTTAGAATAGTCCAATGCAGAATCTTAAAGGCAATTTGCCAACATCAACTTCAGTCTGGACTTTTGTGAATACTGAGAAATCAGGCAATGTGGACAGCTAAAAACTTATGACCCATGTTCATTATTCATAGAACCGGCGGGTCTGAGTATATCTTGTTTCATTATAACAACCCATATTATTCATTATAACCATTATTCATTGATGATGTCAGATTCGACAGATTCGACTCATTTAAAAAAATAAATTGACCGGTAAAATGAGTTCAAGGAGATGGCATTTTATTAAAATGGTTTTAGTTTTCTTCCAAACATAGACAACTATTTTGATATATTGATGATCGGAGGTTTTCACCTTGTTACCTAAACCGGAGTACTCAACAAACCAGACTGCAGTTAACTCTTTTAAGGCCACATATTTCATTGGATTCCCACACGGATGATCCAAAAAAAAGCCTTATTTCTCTTCTTCAAGCGCTTACATTAACAGGGCCACACCCTACAAGACTCCGACCAGCCGGACGTTTCCAAAATCAACCTGTCACAATGATTTTTTATTCTAAAATTTTTAAATATTAGCTGAACTTCAGCTAGACCACAAAGGTCAGATCGATTCAATATCCGCCTGCCACACTAGCACTTAACGGGGCAGGGATTCAAGCGGCTGGGAGTAAACAAATCATTTCCTTTTTAAGATTGTCGCGTGTCGTCAATTGTGTTGGAATTCCATACCATTCCGCATCTTTTTGTATTTTATGACAATCTATTTTCCGTGGAAAATTACAGCTGGTGGTCGCAAAAAGGAGCAGCCATGCCTCACTTGTCTCGCCTTCAAAAAACAATACACTCTTTCCAAAGCAGAACCTATGTGTGGCAAATCTTATGTTAAAAAAGGAAAAAGAGAGAGAGGTATGTTTAACTTACCTCCTCTTTTCTGTTTCTCTGGAGGGAGAGGAAAAAAGCCTTTTTTTCCTCTCCCTTCTTCGCTCATTGAGTCCTGCTGACAACACCAATATGTGGGAGAGGATTGAACTTTAAAAAAAAAGAGACATAGACGAGACCAGACACTGCAACTTCTCTCAGCGACCAGCAGGGGGATTATTTTATTCCAGACCTACAGTCATCTTCATTTCACAGCAATCCCAACAAAATGGGGTAACTTTCAGCCTTTATAGTGTTGCAGTGTGACGTAAATGGCAACATGAGCTTTTACTGTGGACATGGACTGCTCCAGACCAAGAGGCCTTCCTCCCTAGTTGGAAGGGTGTGTGTGTTCTTCCATTTCTGGGAACTCTTACAAACAGGCACCTCGATTGCTCAGTGCTTGACAGATCTTTGGAAAAAACAGAAACAGAGTAGGTGCCCCGAGTAGTTCAACGAAAGTTTCCTTGGCCTTACTTTACCTCTGTTGTGATTCAGTAAAAACATTTCACAACTAATCATTCTTTGGACAGTGTTTTCAGTTATTAATACAAACGGGATTCAATCTTGGCAATAGTAAAAGATCAGGCCGTTCTCTTCAGTACTATACTGATAAATTCCTCCATAGCAACAGTGCTACCCACTGCGCCACTGCACATCATAACTCTTATCACGGCAAAAAGAATTTCATAACTGTACGATAATTGTTCATTCCTTCTAGTAAGGTGTACCTAATAAAGTGGACAGTGAGTCTATGCATTCTCAACCAGGATTTTTTTGAATGAAAACACCCAGAGTTTGTGTCAAATGTTTAATGTGAGCATATTTTAGGCTGATATCTCAATCTAACTCTGTGTTGCAGTTATCGAACTCAAACTAGTTCTTGCTGGGAACGATGGAGGAGAGAGGAAGTCCACTGGAAACGCTTTGGTGGGGAAGCGCGTCTTCACTCATTCAGGTAACCGTGCTGAAATTAAACATTTTTAAAGATCCCAAACTAAAACAGACTCAGTTTTATATTTATCAACAGAAGCTGAAAAGCTGAACAGCAGGAGGAGCTTTAAGACGTTCCCTCCTGTGTGGATATAAAAGGTCCATCCAGTCATCAATCCAGAGTCACACTAGGAGACATTAAAAGCAGCTTGAACCTTTCGTTATGAGAAAAAAAAATCACTTTTCTAAAAAAAAAAGTAATAAAAAACAGTGCAGGCTCTGGGAAATTCTGCTCCCTGCAAAACTCAGCTAGGAAACTCCTGTTTTGAATAGATACCATTACCATTTTATTTTGAAGGATCTTTAGTGCCAATCAGATCCTGGTTCTATGTCAAAGCAAAAGGTTGCATAAAACATTGATTGTTGTGAATCTGGAATAAACTCTTTTCATACATCATCACATAAACAATTAAATAAAAAAATAATAATTCATTATCACAGTATGAAATTAAAACCCAATCATGGCACAGAGAACCTGAACTCTGATTAACCTTACTTCTCTGCCAACAGACTGTAGACTGTGCATGACTTTCTGATAAAGGTGACAACCTTTAACAGAATCCCTCAGATAAAGCAATATATTTCTGACTTAGGCTCGTCTGTTCAGCCGAGCCTCATTAGCTTAGGTGTTAGATACAGCGATGTCCTTGGAGAAACACTCCAAACAATTAGTTAGAAACTGTTATTTCCAACTAAGAAATATCTCCAAATTAAGACCATTTGTGTCAAAGGGTGAGTTGGAAATGATTATTCATGCTTTTATCTCCTCACGGTTGGACTATTGCAACAGTCTTTTTACATGTTTGAGCAAGAAGGAGCTGAACCGTCTTCAGGTTGTCCAGAACTCTGCTGCAGGAACACATTACCCCAGTATTGGCAGCTTTGCATTGGCTACCAGTCCAGTATAGAACGCAGTTCAAAATGTTTGTCCTTACTTTTAGAGCCCTGCATGGACTAGCTCCTCCCTACATTTCTGAGCTGATACAGCTCCATACTCCGACCCATAGTCTGAGGTCACTGGGCCAATCATTGTTAGTGGTCCTACACACTTATTTTAAAGGAGAAGTCCGGTCAAAATCAGAATTCAAACTGCTGAAAGTACTTTAAATATAAAACTACTACATACTGTGCAAAAAATTATACGTTTTTTTAATTATAAATAATTTTCATTTAATCATGTTTATGTGGAGGAATCCATCTTGGTCAAGAATAGTACTGTCACCTCCCATTTATGGACGTCACTCGGCGGACCCGCAGTTGAGCAAGTTTCAACGCTCTGTTTGTCACTGCGCACTATTTTCCAACATGGTGACGACTGGTGTTCTGTACGAAGCAGAGATTGATGAAGTACTTAGTGACAGTGATGGGAGCTCCGTGGAACTATCATCATCTGATAGCGATATGGATTTTTTTAGAAGAGTTTCTTGACAGAAACCGGACTTTTGACGGAATCCAGCGTACCCATTTCCAGTGCAAACCCAGTCGGGTCCTACAGTATATATGTATACACGCGTCTGTGTGTGTGCATAGCTCTCAACTCTCACGCATTTACCGTGTGACACACGCATTTCACTAACTTCACACGCTCACACGCAACACATGACATTTCACACGCAAACATGGAATTTCTCACGCATAAAAATCACAAAGCCCATCTGGGCTGCGGACGACAAAACTCCGCCTTCTGCTGAGCTGTTTCAGCTTCTTTCACAGCTTGTGGCCATCAGTAATTCCTGCTGCAGTTCGTGTTAACAGAGCAGCAGGAAGAGTGATCAGAGTTATGAATAATTTTAGTCTTAACAGTGGTAAAAGTAAGCCGGTAAGGTCCTGTACCGCGTACACAGGAGGGGAGGGGGGCGGGGGGAGAGCTGCTGCCAGATGACAGGTTCATTCAGTCATGGCTGCACGCTGATCATAAAACAGTTCTGCTAACCAGATGCAGTTTAAAACGCCACTTGGTCTGTTTATACGTTTCGTTTTTATTCATTCTGCATTTTTAACTACAGGTGCAGAAGACAGGTGCTTTTATCACCGTTCATTCAAAACGTGAATCACTACGTTTAATGTCCTCACATCGGTAGCAACGTGTGCCAGTTAAAGTCAATAGGAGAGTTAGTAGCTGTGATTCATGCTATTTTATTTTTAACAACATAGAATCAGTGGCGCTTCGGTGGGCGTGCTGCCTCGCGCTTTAATTCAGGTGCGCACTTTTAAGGGTCATTTTAAAGAACTTGTAACATCAGGGGCTTCATCTTAGACCTGTCAGTACCCCTGTTCCCTTTATAGGAGCCCTTTACAGTAATTATGCCTTTTCCGCACTGTTTACCCGTCGCACGCAGCGCACGGGGGTAAAATCCGCCCACCTAACCGCCCAGAGCGCACTGATGAGAGCAATAGAAATTCGTCTGATCAGCGCGGCAACTGACCGAGAAACCTGTCGCTGTGAAAAGTGATAATAATGT
Source organism: Fundulus diaphanus (assembly GCA_037039145.1). NCBI lineage: Eukaryota > Metazoa > Chordata > Actinopteri > Cyprinodontiformes > Fundulidae > Fundulus > Fundulus diaphanus. Next base: position 107,048 of record JAZIBN010000294.1, on the reverse strand, counting down.
TATAAACTGTAACAGTCTAGAAGTGCATTGAGCTGAAAAGAGGGAAACATCAGCAGCTGGATCGTGTGTAAAGACGCAGCGGGAACCTCTGTGTGCTTCAGTGTTGCTGCTAAAGGGGAAATTCTTGACCATAAAGGCTTGATGAAACTCAGCCTGATTCACCAATCAGGTTATAGATCTACAATGATAAACAACCCATAGATGAATGTGTAACAGTGTAATAATTTGGTCAATAACTTAAAACTACTTAATTTTATTCAGTATTATTTGAACAATTGTGTATTTTTTTATGTCTTAATCCATTAACTGAACAATAAAGTATTAATATGTCTCTTTCTCTTTTTAACACAAGTAATACATGTCTACTTCATTGTCTGGTGGGATAAAAATGAGATGGAGTTGACTCCACCAGCTCTTCCAGGGTCCGGTTAGCCCCGCCCCCAAACACGCCCCGCCCCCAAATTAGCATAATCTCACTCTTAACTTTTGATAAAAGTTGAGAAGTCTGGTGTGTGTGTGTGTGTGTGTGTGTGCGCGCTCCGCTGCAGCACGGCTTTGCCTGCGCTGCAGCGGAGCGCGCACACACACACACACAACGGAGGAGAGATCGCTGAAGTGACTTAAGTTATATATTTGCCCTCTAGTAGGGCAGGTGGTCATTATTGTATAAATATTAAAATATAAGAGCGTTCCAGCACATGCTGGGGCGGAGGGATACCACATCACATGTGGTATCCCTCCGCCCCTCTGCTCGGTGACCATCCCGCAAATTCTAAATAAAAAATTCTAAAATAAAAAATAACTTACCGAAAATCCTCGCTCTCATGTCATGTTCAAAACATTCTTCTTCAAAATGGTCGCTGCATATGACGTGTTTTCTCTCTGGCCAGAAGTTAATTGGCAAATCCGCCCTGTTCAAGTTGGCAATCCAGCAACGAGCCCGGTGGCTCATGAATCGGGAAGTTGAAATAAGCAATGTTTTTTCTACTTTTACCAGTTGTGTTGGAACATCCGATGGCCATGCACGTGGGCATTGTTGCTTCAGCAAAAGCTCTTGGGAATGTCAGCGGTGAAGTCCTCTGGAAATCCGAAAAAATTATTGATGATCGCAGCTGTGTAGAACAGCTCCTATTGACTTTGCATGGAAAGCGGAGAGAAATGCTGTCGCCGCTTCCGCTTTTCCACGTCGCAGGATGTGATGTCAGACGGCCCTTACTGCCCAAATATGGGCAGTAATGTCAGCCCCCATACACAGTGATTCAGACGACAATTTATGTTTTTATTTTCTTATTGATTAAAGATAAGTTCATTAAATAACCACAAACGTATTAGTTTTAGTTATAGCTAATGATACCCTGATTTTTCCTTGTTGACCGGACTTCCCCTTTAAAACTAGAGGGGATCGCTCATTCCAGGCAGTGGCTCCGAGGCTGTGGAATGTTTTGCCTCTTTCTTTACGTTGTTAGAACTCTGTTGCTTCTTTTAAAAAGCAACTAAAGACGCTGCTATTCAAGCAGGCTTTAATTAGACATGTAAATGGTAAATGGCTTGTACTTGTATAGCGCTTTAACTAGTCTTGATGACTTCCAAAGCGCTTCACACTACAGTTCAGTCATTCACCCATTCACACCCTGACGGTGGTGAGCTATGTTAGTAGCTACAGCTGCCCTGGGGCAGGCTGACAGAGGCGAGGCTGCCATGCACTGGCGCCACTGGGCCCTCTGACCACCGCCAGCAGGCAATGCGGGTGAAGTGTCTTGCCCAAGGACACAACGACTGAGACAGTCCGTGCGGAGGATCGAACCAACAACCTGCCAATTGCAAGACGAACCCCCTAACCTCTGTGCCACGTCGCCCCATGTGGGTTTTATGCAGTGTGCGAAATACCTGTCAATCTTTGGGGGGTCCCCATCTCCCGATTGTTGCGCAATACCGATCTAAATTTTCTCAATATGCAGTAGGCCTATGACATTATAATGTCAAAGCCAAAGTCAGCTTTAATGTCAATTCCTTACATTCACCAGACATACAAGGACTCAAGAGGATGTTTCTCATTCACCAACAGTGAATGAGATAAAGTGCACAGGCACAACAGATAAGATCAGTCCCTAATACTAAAATTTAAACATTTTTAGTATTAATTGTTGTCAACGTTACGTCTTTCTTCTGTTTTGCGCGCACATGGCTAATTTGCATACGCAAGCAGGATTGGCTGGTTCCACTTGGAAAAAAACAGAACATATTTGTGAAATTTTTTTTTGAATTTTAAATACTGGACATGTTGAGCTTAAAAACATTTTAGTGAACATTAGTGACAAAAAATATTTCATTTTTAATTTTTTTGACACAATTTAAATTTTGCTTTTGAGGCTTTCAGGGGGTCTCATGGGTTAATCGGGGGGGTCGAGCCCCCCCGGACCCCCCCGTATTTCGCACTCTGGTTTTATGGTTTCGTTTGTATGTTTTCCATTTTGTTTTATAATGTTGTTTATGTATTGCTTTGTATACTGTGTTTTGTATTTGTATTTTACTGTGAAGCACTTTGAGATTTTTATCTGAGAAAAAATATAAATAAATTTTACTTACTTACATACTTAGTTACTTACTTAACAACCTTTAGCCAATCCCAGAATGGGCTTATTCTAGTCGTTTAGCAATAATAATATCCTGTTTTCTCTCAACACAGGATTTTGTTCAGAGAATGTCACAGTGGACAACCTGGTGGTGAAGATCATCAACACTCCAGACCTCTCAGAATTAACCCAGGATCCAGATAAGAGAAGGGAGACCTCGAAATCCATCAGACTCTCAGGTCCAGAACTTAAGGCCTTCCTACTGGTCATCAAGCTTCAGAACATCACACAGATCAGAAACACTGCTAGACACTTTGAATCAGTGTTTGGTGAAGATGCCTGGAGACGCACCATGATTCTCCTGACCCACCAGGACCAGACAGAACCAGACATCCAGAACCTGCCACAAGGGGTGCAGGAGATCCTGGCTGAGAAAGTGGGCTACAGATACCGGGTCTTCAACAGCAGCCTTGACCACAGAGACCCCCGACTGGTCTCAGATCTGCTGAATGAGGTGAAGGAGATGATTGTTTAGTTATAACCAGCTTCATTATAGGGACACCAAACTTTAAAGATAATTTTATCTCCTTCAGAGGCTCAGCCTCTCTGACAGCAGTAGTGTTTAGGAGCCGTGGAGTATTTCCTCAATCTCTGGTGTTTCTGTTTATATATAAAATCTGAATAATTTAAGGGCAGCTGTGGTCTAGAATAGCATCCTAGTGGATCAGAGCTGCTGTTGTCTGGTTCAGCTCTACTATGAAGCCATAAAGTTTCCATCGTCTCTATCGCTGCTTCTTCATGAAGCAGAACTCTGGTCTTCAGGGTCTGAAGCAGGCAGAGAAACGGCTGCATTCAGGATTTAAACCTGCTGTCCCACATATAAACTTATCAGTTTAAACTTTATTATAATCGACTTAAAGTAGGAGGGAGTTTGTAACATTCACAGATATTCAAAAGCAAAGCCTGAGAGATGATATTTAAAGGCCTTTTATTGTGGGCAGTCTAAGGCACACCTGTGCACTAATCATGGTGTCTAATCAGCATCTTTATATGGCACACCTGTGAGCTGGGATGGATTATCTCAGCAAAGGAGAAGTGCTCACTATCACAGATTTAGACTGGTTTGTGAACAATATTTGAGGGAAATGGTGATATTGTGTATGTGGAAGAAATTTTAGATCTTTGAGTTCATCTCATAAAAAATTGGAGCAAAACCAAAAGTGTTGCTTTTATATTTTTGTTGAGTATAATAATGCTGAGGTTTACATAAGCATGGGTAGCATGGGTAACATGAGTTCACATTTAAACCTTTAAGGTACCAATACACGGTACCTGGGAATCGATACCGGTACTTAACAGTACCTATTTTCTGTACCTTTGTGTATCTATGTAGTAATAAATATTACTTAATTAATAAAATCTCTAATTTTTTCAATTTAACATGTTTATTTCTCAATATCAGAACTTGTTTGGATCTACAAATGAACCATATTAAATAATTTCAGAATTTTAATACATTGCCTGAGTCCAAAGCACACAAAACAAATTTTTATTACAACAGCACTGAAGTTGTGTGTGAATAAAATTCAGTGAATTGTTTTAGAGAAGAAAGAAATATATCAAAAATAGATTTTATCCTGCTTTGTAAATCAGATGGGGATACATTTTCAATGAGGGAGCAGAGAATGGCATGGAAAGGCACCTCACTCCCAAAGTGTGACAGTGATGTGTTTAGGAACAGAAACATGGTACTGTTTGATTTTACCTGAATATGTACCCAGTAGTACCGAATTCGGTGCCAATTCCTCGGTTCACATGTGTCTTGGGCCACCGTGTCCCCCCCCCCCCCCCCCCCAGTAGTTCATGGGCCAGAAGCTACAATGTCTCTATTTGGTCCATCTCATGTCACGCTTTGTTTGACGAACCTGAACACAGCCGCACACAGAGCGTAGTTAAAGAGCTTTTATTGAAGGTTGAGGGTTGTGGAGGATGTGACCAACAGTTCATACCAGGCCGGAGAGGAAGGTGATGATGGTAGGAGCAGGAGGACGGACGGCAGCTGGAGAGCTGCGGAGCAGGCAGGCTTTGATAAACACAGGCAGGTAGATGAAGGAAGCACAGGCTGGCAGACGTAGTGAGATCAGGCAGGTAAGAATAATGAGTAATCAGTAATGAGCAGACGATCCGGCAGAGAAGAGCTGACTGAGGTGACTCTTTAAAGTTGTGCTGACAGCTGGATCGAGTCCCGGCCTGGTTGGGCATGACAGGTGTAGGTGATTAGAAGGTGGAGTGGAGAATCAGGGCTGTATGGGAGGAGGAAGGTGCCAAAGAAGGTCCATGGTGCAGCAGGCAAAGCTGCTCCATGACATCTCAGGGTAGAAAAACCTGATTGTAATTTTTAAAAAGGTACGTCTCTAGATAATATTTTTGTATGATAGCCCTTCCACATTTGTTGCTAAGCCCCAGGTATCGCCTCATGAAGTAAACAAATGAATTGTGTTTTTACACCGGTGTATTTCTGGTTTAGGCTTATAGTACTGATATAGGTCACAGGTTTTATTTAAGCCAGTTTTGGATCTCTGATCAACAAAGAGGTTAGAAATAACACACATTTTTCAATAATTTCCACTAAAACTAAATATTCCCTTTTATCCCTGTGGCATCCAGGGTGACCATCAAAACAAGAGTTAACAATTGTACACTTCCATAGACTAAAGTCTGTACACAGGCCTATTGATCAAGTTTTGTGGTTCTTTCCATCTTGGGCTACTATTCCCTATAAACATGATGACCAGCACAATGTCAAAGAAGAAACTTCTTTCTTAAGGAGTACATCTGAGGTAATAAAATTACAATGATTCTTATTTTCAGATGATTTCAGTAGATTAGTCTACTATTAAAAACATAATTCAGATTATAATATTTATTTTCTACCCATGGATGATGACATAGCTATAATTGGTGCCAACTAGGTTATGCTAGCTACTTAGCATAACAATGTAGCTAGCTGCTGGTATAAATTAAGTTAAAGTTACTTAACATTAATTATTAATATTTGTCATTTATGGTTTAACAAGCCCATAACCTGAACATGGGCTATTCAGCTGGCGGCCCGCAGGTAATTGCAATTCAGGCCACAACGTCTTTCCCCGTATCTTCCCTACTTCTGCTTCTATCAATCTTTTTTAAGCTTCTTTTTACATATCCTGGTAAATTATGGATCTGATCAGCTGGACTCTAAATGCAATTGATCAAACATGCCTGAGCAAATTCTCAGTTATCCTGGTCATCACAACAGCAAACAGGCTTAAATCAGAGGCAACTGGACGCAATTGAACACATTTTCTCAAAGAGGTTATTGTAGTTGTAGCTTTAGAAAACTTGGACAAAATTATTTAAGATTAGAAATCCCCAAGAATATACTTGACTTATTTCTTATTATGACTGGAATCAATTACATTTGTCTGTATGTTTGTAAATATGTGAAAGAAGTCTAGTCAATGATTTACGTTGTTTATTCCTTTGTTGATGTAATGTTTGTCGTTTCCTATGTCTGTAATGTTTTTTCTGTTCATGTACAGCACGTCTTGTTACATAAAAAGTGCTAAATAAATAAACTTGCCTTCCATGAAAAAAACACCCCAGGCAAGCTGCATTGGTGTTGTTCATTTACTACCATCTATTGGCTAGATGTAAAATAGGTTTCATTTCTCTCTAAAACAATTTGGCTTTTGCTTATTGTATGATTGATGCATTAAAATATATATTTTTTAAAGTTAACAGATTAGTCCAATACAAATTTTTACATAATATCTTCAATTGGTCAATGTCTGACCCCTGAGCTGCTTGCCTTCAGTAACCAGCCCCCCCAAGCAATTTAGTTGAATAGGCTAACCATGCAGATTTTTATAGTTGCACAATTTAGTGGTGGTTTATGGTTGCAGACCTTTGACAAACCATTTACCTTATTAAATTTTTGCATCTTACTTTCAGATTATATACATCACACGATAGAAAATATGTCAAAGCAAATTACAAGTGGAGCCAAAATACCCCAGAATGAATTGTTTAATTCACTCTTCTGATGATAACTCAAACCATGTGGGACCTAAACATCCAGATTTATGAGAGACGTTACTGAGAGCAGCTGAAATAAAAGGCCACAGACCAATTCCTGACTGTGGCAAACATCTATCAGAGGGCAGCGTACCATTTTTATTGTATTACAGGAACTGCCATTGCATCTTTACTATGAAGAAAGAGCTTAATACAATACAAACTCAGTGTAAAGGCTCTTTAGAAAGATCACAAATAGAAGACTTAAGAAAGTCTTTCTGTGTGTGTCCTGTCTGGCAGAATAGCAATAAGAATTGTTCTCTTAATGCCACAAAAAAGCCCAACAGATTTTACTTTTCAAAAGTGGAGCCGTACCACTTTCGCCATAGTGCTCCGCTTCATTTATACATGCAAGAAGCTTTATTATAATTTATGCCGGGGATATTTCATGTTAAATGGACACTGTAGTGACCAGCGGTCAATTCTTTAAAAAATGGGGATTCCGCCCGACCTGAGTTTATTATTTTATTTAGTTTTTGGCGAGGGAACACAGAGGGAGATGAAATCACAGCGGCAGCAGCAAATAAAACAAGGTGAGATTTCCTTTTCTAAACCTCTAGGAGCTGTGATGTAAGATCCTATGTGAGCAGAGTTTTTGTAACCTTTAGGAGCATTACTAAAAAGATATTACTATTATTATTACAGAGGAATGTTTCAGGATAATTGTTTGCAAACGTGTCAGCAAAAAGTTGCGTGCAGCTACAACTATATGAGCCTCAGTTATATGTGACTGTTTGGGTGAAAGTGTTTATATTTCCATGAACGCTCTCCAGAGGCCATTGTCCTTGATGTTATCAACCAGCCAACAGTTCAGAAAGACGCGCCGTTTTCCATCCAGGAATGTAGGGTGTATCCCACAAAATGAGACAAATCAGGACCGGATGGGTCCCCCTTTATGCTGCCAACCCGTCGAAATTTTTTTTTATCAATAGTATTGAGAGACCAGCTTACCAGATTCATGTTTTTCAGAGGTCGGTTGGTATGAAGAAAGTGCTCAGAAAGACGAGACAAGACATAGCAGCAAAAGCAGGAGAGGGGGGGGGGGGGGGGGCGGGGTGATCTGGGGGGGGAGGAGGTGAAAGCTGCAGAGGAGAGAAAACACGACCGACCTCCAAGAGAGACAGAACAGAAGACTGAAAAAAATATGTAATTAAAGGGGTAAAATTACAGTACACTTTAAGCATAAGAAGTATCATCTGCTTTTTATGATACTATTCAGAGTTTTAAAAAAGGATTAAAAACATTTCTTTTTAGCAGGACATATGACTTTTAACATTTTATAATTATGCTATTGATTTTATTCATAAGTGTTTTAAAGCGATGCTTAGTTTTTAATTTTGATTTTACCTGTAGCACTTTGAGATTTTTCTTAAATGTAAAGTGCATTACAAATAAAATGTATTATTATTATTATTATTATTATTATTATCATTTAGAAGTATTTTCGAGTTGATGCACAGTCAATCTGAAACTGATTCACAAAACTATTTCCTGTCTGTGAACTATAGGCTGCACCCACTTTCTGAATATCACCCAATGATAACTCAATAAAGCTCCTAGGCATGCAACAACTTCCTTTTGTCTTATTTTTTTTAAATAAGACAAAATATGTAGAAATGTTAAAAAACATTTTTGGAAATCTACAAAGTAGTAAATCTTTAAAATCTTACTGTTTTGGTCTTTAAAACACACATTTAAAGTATTTATAACAGGTGCAGCAAAGATTGAAACAAGAGTTTCCACATAAAAATCCTTGAGTATAATTCTTTAGACACGAACTGTGCATTGAATGAAATAATGTGAGCCTTGACACAAAATAATGAGTAGAAACATCCATGGACTGGGCAAGATGATAAAATGATGCTGACACTGTCTGACATTGAAAGGTAAGACACACCTTGGATGATTTCTGAACAGAAATACTGAGAAAAACTGACAGACTGCGATAAACTGGAGACCTGTCCAGGGTGTACACCCCCCCCCCCCCTCACCCATTGACAGCTGGAGATAGGCACCAGCAGCCCTCTCGACCCCACAAGGGTTAGACGTGTTAGATGATGGATGGATGGAGGAGCTTGATAAGAACTCTAATTGCAGTTTTTGTTTCTGTTTTAAAACAGAAAATTAATCCTTGTGTTTTGAACTGTGGGAGAGGATTTAACCTTAAAAAACAGACAGACGAGACCAGACACCACAACTTCTCTTCAGTGACCAGCAGGGGGATTCGTTTATTCTGGACTTACAATCATCTTCATTACAAGGATCAGCTTATTAAGGAGAAATGAAAAGTGAGCTGCTGATTCCCTGAGCGAGGACCAAACAGACAATGCCTTCAGTCGAATCATCTCCTACAAACAGGGTAACGAGCAGAAGACTGACGAAGCCAGAAAACTATGATTAATTATCCTGATATGGAGAAGAGAGACTAGGATAGTCCTGAGTCAACTACTTTATAAAGTCCATGTTTGACATGTCGTCTGCCCATGCATCAAACGGTTTCTTTACGCTGCGTTGTCTTTACATGTTATATTACTGTTTTATTTTAACTGCCCTATTATCATACTATGATGTTGAAATACATTGATCATTATGATTATATGACGAAGAATTGGAACGGTCTGCTTCAGACCCACAAAACAAGACCTACGGTTTATGAGACCCTTAAAATACTTGGCAATGATAAATTTCAGATTCAATACAGGCTCTTATGCCATAGTTTGGTTGAGAGTGGAATATCTCTGCTCCCTGTAACCCCACAGCACAGAATCCTGTTTATATTAGGGTGTGGATGTAATATTTACAAAAACAGGTGTACAGGTAAAGGTGAGGCTGGTTGGAATGAGCAGACGTTGGAGGAAGGGCGTTTTCTGACTAATCTCCATCCAGCTAACCAGTCAACATTCATCTGTCTTCTGGGTCCACCAGTCAAAGAGAGACACACCTATATACTGAGATACCTGCATGGAAAAACATACAGTACCTTACAAAACCAGTTCTGATGGCTGCACAAATGATTCATTTTTGTTTCCTCTGAAATGAAACTGAAGAGGTGGAGGGACTGGATGCAACAGTTTATAATGATCCGTTATAGAGGCTCATCTGAAGCTCTAGAGCTGGAGTGGGGAACCTTTTCTCTGTCAGGGGACATTTCAATTTTCTTCTGTGGGCCAAACTCAAAATGTAAAGTCTAATAGTAGGACAACAAGATTTAGAAAACCATAGTTTTTGGAGTTATTTTTGCAATCACTGGTGCACTTTTTTTTTTTTTTTTCCTTTTAGATTTTTTTTGGGAACATAAAATAGTGTTATAAAATACTAATCTAAATAAATGGAGGTTTGTACAGTAGATTGTAATAATTACAAATCTTTTTTTCAGTTTTACATTAATAAGAATTAAACATATTTTCTTAAAGAATCAGTTGAATTTTTTTGAAAACCTTAAAATAAACACCATGGTGTTCTGTTTGACAGTTGCTACATTAAACACACTCATCTAATGTGATGGTGGAAACTGCTTCTGCTTGGCTAGGCGTCTGCAGGAAGACATGATGAAGCCGCTCGCAGCTGATTTTCCAGATTGGAGTCACTGAGTCTTGAACGAAAGCGACTTTTTACCAGAGTTAATTTAAAGAAGAACTGCTCACAGCGATATTTTGTCCCAAACAGAGATACAAACTTAAGAGCATGTCTCCTCAGGGTTGGAAAATCCTCAACAATGACATATAGTTTGTAGAAGTCCAGCAAAGGCAGGTTGTTGTATTTAGTGGTGAAAGACCCAGGCCGCCCTGTAACGCCCCCTGCTGGTACTCTTGAATTTGTAAATATGGGAGTATCCATGGAAATGGTGAGTGAAGGACCAAATAGGAGTTTTTTTTTTGGAGTGGATGAAGATTAGACAGATTTGACCTTGGTTAGCAAACAGGCTTAGCTTACCTAGTTTAATATAAACCTAAAATAATGTGCTTATAGGGAACCTAAAACAGGGATTACTCAATTAGTTGACCCCTAAGTTGTATATAAATGATAAAACTGTGGTCTTGAGTGACAAATACTGAATTGTGAATTGTTCATGCTGATTATCAATAAATGCTTCTATTTAGGTTTGTCCAGCCCATTTATTGGAACAGTTTTTTTATGTTGTTCCATTCAGGCACATAAACAGGAAGGGGGGGGGGGGGGGCTATCAGATATTTTAACTGTTTTGTTATGATGCGAATTTTAGGCACATCAACAGGGGGACTGTTATGGATAATGAGATAACCGAGGCTGTAGCTATGAAAGACAGCAACCAGGGAATCGAACCCAAGGACGTGTGACATGCATCAGTAAATGGAAAGTTATCTTCCCTGAAACCAACATTTTTCAGTCTAATGCTGACGTGGATCCCAGAAGACAACATGGAAGGAATGGACCAATCCTGAGCAGGCTTTTCTCATCCATATAAGCTGATGTGGCTGAGAGTTGGACCCTCACTGGTGGTGCGGAAATATGTCCGTCTCACATTGTTTTTGTATGAGAGTCCAGTACTGAGCTGTAAACATCCCTCTACTCTTTTAGATTAAATATGTAGCAGCTCCCCAGCACTTGAATTATTCAGCCAGTCTTGACGGGTGAATTTAGCATTTTATTTTCTTTGAAGATCCATCACAGCCACTGCAGTTACACAGTCATCTCAGTCACGTGAAAACTAAAACATATAAGTGTAATAATTAATGTGCAATAACCAAGGTGCAATAATCTATTTAATACACTGTCCTACAACCCGTGCAATAATCCTGATGTAGTGACTTCTGCTGCTATCAACACCTGAACATAAGTCAGTACACATGTATGTATGTATGTATGTACAAATGTATACAATGTATATGCACGTACATACGCGTAGGTACGTATGTATGTAGGCGCATAGATATATGTATATATTTAAGTATATAGATATGTTTATATATATATATGTAGACCACTAAGAATGTAAATGAGACATTTACATTCCTATTTCCTTTTTTTGTATTTTTTTTTGGTATTCTTTTGATCCATTGTAGATATGAAGATTCACTGTATATAACTGTATGCACCTTCCCTACTCTGCACCTTCTTGTATGAGCCGATGTGACGAGTGAATTTCTCCATTGTGAGATCAATAAAGACTATCTTATCTTATCTTATCTTATATGCAAATATTAGAATACAAAACAAAAACTTACAATACAGACAACAAAGCAAAAACGTACCTTGATGCTTTCACTGGGGAATACTATGTTGATTTCTTGGTGACAAACATTTTGACAGTTCAAGCCATTCTTTGGCACAATGATTTTACCAGCTTTTATAGAGCCTGCCCTCATTAGCTACGGCAGCCCTGGAGGTATTATCTCTTCCACTGACTCCAAAACTGTTAAACCAAAAACTGCAGACGGCACCAACGTTTTGAGGAATAGATATCTTCCCTCACAGATGTTCCTGCAGGAGGCAGGGCAGACTCAGACTTCATTTGAAGCAAATGATTAGGAGTTAAAGGTTCAAGAGAACCAGGGTCATTTATTCCCTTTAGTGTTAAAGGGTGACTATTAATTATGGCCATGGCTTCATAAAAGAAGGTTCTTAATGAAGCATCATCAAGTTTTCCCAAGCTTTGACAGAGAGTAGAGGCCAACACATTTTGAATGGTGCGTATCTGATGCTCCCAAACGCCACCAGCATGACTTGCTGATGAGGCATTAAAGACAAACTCACACTGGTTCTCTGCCAGAAAAGACTCCAGATGTTCAGGATCATATTGATTCAATTCATTTTGGGCTCCTACAAAATTTCTTCCTTGATCACAATATATCTGGCGAACAGATATATCTTAAACTAATGAAACAACGCAGGCCATTTATAAAGGAATCTGTGAACAAATCATCCAACATTTCAATGTGGACAGCTCTCGAATAAAGACAGGTGAACACCAACGCACACCTTTTGTGTTCCTTATGATTTCTTTTAACAACAAAAGGACCAAAACAGTCCAATCCACATTAAGTGAATGGTGCAGATGCTTCCAAGATGAAAACCTGGTGAAACATTCCAGAAAGTCTGCAGTGTCATTTGCTGTTGTTACAAATTAACCTCTGGGTCACCAACTAACAGATCAGGGTCAGATTTAAATTCCCTGTTCATCTCCTTTTCCCACAAAAATTCAGGACCTGTTAGCCAACTAGTTGTTAAAATCTCAGAGGCACATAACCCTCTTGATGCATAATCTGCTGGATTTTCAGTGGTGTCAACATGATTCCATTGATTCGGATTTGTGTTTTCTCTGATTGTAATTCCCCCTCAAGTCGAAATCACGAAACCAAGTCGTTCTTAAAGTTACGGGCTTTAATCACACAAGGAGCGTGATAGTGTGAGAACTTTTTGATATACAGACATTAAGCAAATAAAAACAAATAATTTCCGTGTAAAGACATCAAAGAAACAACGTGACCAAACATACATGATTCGACAGAAACTCGTCACGTTACATCTTCACGGTCAAACAAAGAAAGCAGTAACAAACATAAATGTTCCTCGTTGGCCGCTTTCCCTTGAGAGAAAATTAGAAATCTTCAGTCCTTCAATGAACTTTATCCAATCTTCTTTAATCATTACACAATCTTAGGCAGGGGAATCAGCGAGGTGTCTGCCTGCTAGCTTGGTCCAGAATATTCTTAATCAACAGGTAGCAACTCTCAAACAAGGTAACACCCCGTCAACACGCGGCAGCAAACTTTGTTTCCCCCCTAATTAAGACATGTTCCCCCATTTCAAAGCAAACAATATACATGAAATTAAGCCTTTAATATTAAACTAATTTTTACTAGAAATGTATATATTTATGAACTCTATTTTTTTTTTTTTTGATTTTTTGTGGCTCTTTTATTGACAGTAGACTGACAGGAAGGAGGTGGAAGAGGGGGAGAGACATGTGGCAAAGGACCGCGGGTTGGACTCGAACCCAGGTTGACCACATCGAGGACTAAGGCCTCCAAACATGGGTCATGCTACCCGCTACGCCACGAGCACGCCCATGAACTCTATATTTTTAACCTAATATTTATTAATCTATTATTTATTTATTTATTTATTCTGACTTTGATGGCAGCTACACTGATTATCTGGACTCAATTTGCCACGAATACATGAAACCGTCGTGCTTCATTATTAATATATGACAACACAACACCACTTGTGAATCTGTCCAGAAAACCTCTGCGTCTATCTTCGTATCAAGTTCTGCTTTTAACAGAACACTCAACCTAGCAGCAACCACTGCAACTTGTTATGATCTTGGAGGGAGATGAATGCTGTATTCAACCAACACACTAGTAATGATTTTAACGGGGTTTATTAACAGAAAAGGGGAAGAGTGGAAATCCGAACAGGATCCAACTTGTAGTACAGGGCAGACATCCAGGCAACACTTGAAAGCAACAGGCAAACAGACGGAAACAGGTTAGCTGACGGAGAGAATCAAGGTGCTGGGAGGCTCTTACCAAAGGAGGAGAAACGAAATGGCAACAAGTGTGATGAACCGACGGGGAGCAGAGAACTAAGGCAGGTTTAAATAGGTGGATAGAACAGGTGAGCAGAGGGAAACTAATCAAGGACAGGTGGGAGTGATTAAGGGTGTTATGTTCGTCTCATAGCTTAACTGTATATATATATATATATATATATATATATATATATATATAGTCAGCAGAACCTCAGTGAAACGTAACTTGCTTATTAGACAGTATTTTCCAGAACATGGTGAGATCAATGCACCGATACCACATTTGGTATTCTTCCGCATACAACACAAAATAGTGCCATTGAATAATGTATTGTTTTGTCGCATACATAACAGTTCCTCCCATCCAGCTTTGACGAACCAAAAATATATTTAGCTAAATGTCGTAACCTAATAAACTTGCTCAACAGAAACATGACACGTAAATATTTGCGACACAAAGGAGGTTAGTTACTCTTAACATTTAAACTGCTCCTTGATAAATGAACAGATAATCTACAAATTCAGTCTCTGAGGTGCTCTACGATTTCTCTCAGGATAACGTCTACATGTTTGACCAGAGTCTATGGACTTTTTGGTACACTGGTGGTTTCACACAGACTCTGAACTCCAGATGGTGTAGCGAAAGTAAACTCTTCTGAATCTTGAGATGTAGATGTTTCTTCAGGTTTCTCTAGACTTTTGTGGGTCTCCACATCTAGGATCTGATCAACATGTCTACGCCAGACTGAGTTGTCTCCAACATTTATGTTGGAGACAACTCCTGTTTGCTCTCAGTCCATATTTCTCTAACCTGGCCAGGACTGCTGCTAAGTTAGCTAAATGCGTTTCTTCATCGGCACCAGTGACAATAATGTTGTCCAGAAAACATTGTGTTCCTGGGATGTTCTGTAGAACCTGATCCATGGCACGTTGCCACACTGCTGGAGCGCTGGCGATACCAAATACTAGTCGGTTGTACTGGAACAGGCCTTTGTGAGTATTTATCACTAGATATTTCTTGGCTGTCTCTTCTACTTCCATCTGTAGATAAGCTTGGGCGAGATCGATTTTTGAAAAGTGTTTGCCACCTGCCACTGCTGTGAATATATCTTCTATCCGCGGAAGCGGATACTGATCCACACGGAGGACTGGGTTCACTGAAATCTTAAAATCACCACAGATTCTCACACTGTCGCCTGTTTTCTTGCTCACTGACACTATTGGTGTAGCCCAGTCTGACCATTCCACCTTGGTGAGTATTCCTTGCTCTTCCAAGCGTTGCAGCTCTGCTTCGACTTTGGGGCACATAGCATATGGTACAGGACGTGCCTTGTAGAATTTGGGTTTTGCGTCCTCTTCCAATATGATCTGTGCTTTAATATTTTTCAGAGTGCCAATTTCTTCTTTGAACACAGGAGCATGTTCCTCAAGTATCTGTCTCAGTCTTTCCTCCACTGAACTTGCACTCAGATCCGGTGCCAGTCTCATGGACTTTATTTCTTTCCAGTTGAGTTGGATGTGTTTCAGCCAGTCACGTCCAAATAATGGGACTCTGCCATTTTTCAGAACGTAAGGTTCAAGGTTGCATTTGTTTTTCTCATGTTCCACTTTCACTTTTAGTTTTCCCAAAGGGCTTATTCTTTCACCAGTATATGTTTTAAGTTTCACTGAAGTGCGCTTTAGTTTCAGATTAGGAAACTTGGTTCTGTAGTCTTCATATGAGATCAGTGAAAGAGCTGACCCAGTATCCAGTTCCATCTTTAACATAACCCCTTGTACTTTAGGTGTGAGCCATATTGCATCTTCGTATTTCTCCTTGTCTTGTATTGTATGCAGCTCAAGGCATTCCAAATGCTCCTGGGAGGAAGATGAGTCTGTCTCATTAACTTCATGCAGTTTTCTGGTTTTGTTCCACATTCGGTTTTTCTTACTTTGTTTTGTTCTGCACATTTTCTGTATATGTCCCTTTTTGTTGCATAGGAGGCATTCCTTATCCTTAAACCAACAATTAGCAGCGTTATTGCCGCACCTGTAACAGGTCTGTAATTTATCATTAGGCTGCGCACGCATTTTATTAACAGAACACTGCTCCGTGAATTTTCCTGGAAGCTCCCCTGCGTCTTTTGCTGCAGTTTCCATAGATATGGCAATTTCTAATGCACGATGCAACGTCAGATTATCCTCTGTGAGGAGTCGTTTCTGTGTGCTTTCATTGTGCAGCCCGCAGACAAAACGGTCTCTCAGCGAATCTGACAGCCCCTCCCCGAACTGACAGTGCTCCGACAGCCGCCGAAGCTCCGCGATGTACTCCGAAGTGGACTCGGTTTTCAACTGATTTCGTTTATGAAATCTGAAACGTTCAGCAATGACCAGTGGCTTCGGTTGGAAATGTTTTTAGAGAACCTCTGTGATCTCCTTGAAACTTTTGTCTGCTGGTTTGACTGGTGTGATGAGGCTACGCAGCAAGTTATACGTTTTCGCTCCCATTACGCTCAGTAACACAGCGACTTATATATATATATATATATATATAGTCAGCAGAACCTCAGTGAAACGTAACTTGTTTATTAGACAGTATTTTCCAGAACATGGTGAGATCAATGCACCGATACCACATTTGGTATTCTTCCGCATACAACACAAAATAGTGCCAATAATGTATTGTTTTGTCGCATACATAACAAAGGGAGCAGACAGGACACTAGAAAATAACCCTAAGACAAAACCGAACAAACCAAGCACAGAACTAAAAGCAGAGCTAAAACAGGGACCAGATAACTAACACAATAAAGGGGCTAAACTAGAATCCAAAAACGGAAATAAATCTAAAGGCGAAAAGAGCTACTTTAACCAAATAATAAACCTAAACCAGAACAGAACGTGACACAACTGAAAGCTCAAGATGAGGAATGGTTGTAATTTTCAAAGAAGCAACTCTGAGAAGTGATGTAGTTCTGTTTTAATGATTTTTCCAAATCCTTGGGGATGATAACATCTTTGTGTCAGTAACCTTTTCACATCCTGAAGGCTGAACTTCCATTTCTCCCACCGTACAAGTAAGTCTTCAGGCAGACGATCATCCCATCCAATATTTCTGCGGCACAGATCTTGTAAAATGCATTTCCCATTCACAATGAATGGTGCAACAAATCCCAGCGGATCGTATAGAGATTATTATTATTATTATTATTATTATTCCTTTATTTAACCAGGAAAAGGAAAAGATGCTATTACTGACAAGATACCGCGGCGTGTAGCAGGTTTGTCCCTCAGATCAGACAAACATCCATAAACAAAAGTAAAGTATAGATTTTGTTTCAAGAGTTTTCATTACTACGGAAGTCTACAATAGTGAATACCACATCTTTCAGGGAAAGAACCTGGGAGAACTACAACTGATGCGGTCAATTCTTAACACTTCCATCACACAATCCTCCCAACACTTTTCTCCACCCGTTCCAACCTGCTTAGACACAGTTCTTCTCCTGTTTTCCACACTTTCTATTGTCTTGGACTGTTGACCCTCAGTAATCCTCCATCTTCTTTATCTCTGCTCCCTGTAACCCCACAGCACAGAATCCTGTTTATATTAGGGTGTGGATGTAAAAGATTTACAAAAACAGGTGTACAGGTGCGGCTGATTGGAATGAGCAGACGTTAGAGGACGGGCGTTGTATAACTAATCTCCATCCAGCTAACCAGTCCACATTCATCTGTCTTCTGGGTCCACCAGTCACAGAGAGACACACCTATATACTGAGATTTCTGCATGGAAAAACACACAGTTCCTTACAAAACCAGTTCTGACGGCTGCACAAAAAAGTTTTGTTTTTCGGGAAATGAAACTGAGGAGGAGGAGGGACTGGATGCAACAGTTTATAAGGACCCATTGGGGAGCCAGGAGGCATCTCCACCAGAACATCAGATCCTGACCTGCCTGATCCAGACCAGCCATCAGCATCAGCATTTCACCGTTGATCTAGACGTAAGTAACCTGAGGGATCCTGTTGGGACTCCAACCTCATTTTCACAAACTTAGCATTTATTTTACTCATTTGTTTTCTTCTTTGTCTATTTCACTCCTTGCTGGCGTCGGGTCTGATGGTTTCATTAGAACTGGAATAAAAACAGCAGTTTATAACTGAGGTTTGAGAAAAATGTGTTAAAGAGATTCGTTGTTCAGAACTTTGTTAATCTGAAGTCTTTAGGGGACGTGGAAGCAAATAAAGGTTTTATTGTTTAATGTTTGATATTCAGCTTTTATGAAGTGAGCATTTAAAAAAGGTTTAAAAAAAATAACAACTGGACTTCTTTTCTGAAGCCGAAGATGTTTCGCTTCCAGCTTTACAATAAAGTCCAGTCATTTTATTTTTTTAACACTTTTTTGGATTGATCATGACCCCTGAATGGCTGAGAATCTTCACCAACATACAGTCACCAGTTCCTATTTAAGAGTTTCGTAGCTGAGCCTGGTCAAAGCTTGTTAAGGATATATATATATATATATATATATATATATATATATATATATATATATATATATATATATATATATATATGTATATATATACACTACCGTTCAAAAGTTTGGGGTCACCCAAATAATTTGGTGTTTTCCATGAAAAGTCACACTTATTCACCACCATACGTTGTGAAATGAAAATAGAAAAGAAAATAGAGTAAAGACATTGACAAGGTTAGAAATAATGATTTGTATTTGTATTACCCTTTTCAAAACTATGCCTGTGATTCCATAAGCCTGTAACTTAGATATTAAGATACCATGATCAATGGTTTTAAAGGGTTTCTCAAGATCAATAAAAATTTCTACTGTATAATTTCTATTTGTGTAGTAATATCTTCAGTCATTCTTATCAATGCTAAAGCTGTAGAACGTTTAGATGATGGTGGCACAGAGGTTAGGGAGTTTGTCCTGTAACTGGCAGGTTGCCGGTTTGATCCCCCCTGCATGTAAGAGCCCAGTGGCGGCGGTGCATGGCAGCCTCACCTCTGTTATTATGTCTGGCATTTCACGTGATTAAAACCAGAACTAATGAAGAGTCGACAAACAAAAATAAATAAATAAGGAAGATAATTCCAGAGAGATCCAATAAATAAAAGTTTTTACTGTTTACCATTAACACCAATCTTACTCTAAGGGCTTTGCTGTGTTTGCAGGTAAGAGCGGACTTGTCTGTTCTGAGGTTGTCAGAGTGAAGAGAACCCGCCCAGAATTACTGACAGAACCTGCTGCTCCGTGCTGGACCGAACCATGCAGACACGAACGAACAGGAGAGGCAATGATGAACACTATGTTTCAGGCCACCTGAAACTAAACGCTCTGAAAAAAAAAGCTAAAGCTTTTGGGTTGGAAAACCAGTACCTCTGGAAAGGAAACATCCCAGAATATCCTAAACCTGAGTTCCAGGTGAGTCATCTGAAACATGACACTACAGGATCGGGATTAGAAGGGATCAGGAAGGATGGAGGCTTCAAGGCTCCTTCGAAAGATTCGAAAGATTCAAAAGATTCAAAAGAAAGCAAAAATGAAGAATCCTTCATATGGTGGAGTCTGGTTGTGGGACCAGAGGAGATGAAGGACGCTGAGCTGAGGCTCCTGGAGAAGACGTTCCCAGGTATGGAGGAGGAAGCTGCTGAGCAGCAGAGCTTCCTGCAGAAGTTTGCCACCTCTCCAGCCTTTCAGGAGACGTCCTGGTTTGGCTCGTACCGCTTCACCTTCCCCCTGGAGGAGGTGCTGACGGCCTACAGAGACCAGGTGAGAACCCTCCATGGGTCAAACATCTCACTTTAACAACTGGACCTCCAGCCCATTCCCTCTGCTGTTTTCCTGTCATGTCTGCCTGCAGAGTCTCAGTTCTGTTTCCTGTCCTCCATCTACCATCGTCTATCACTGTTAGTTGTTGCTACAAATAAAAACCCAAGTCAATAAATTGTATGTTTTTATAAAATCTGTCTCCTTTTCTCAGTTTTGCTCTGGAGCTGAGCCCGTCATGCGGGCCTACGAAACGGTTCTGTACAAACAGGAAGTGATGTACGTTGTTCTGGTCCACAGTCCAGAGTTCAATGGGAAGTTTTCAAAGATTCCTTTACTGAAGGACAACCCAGAAGTCTGTGTTTACAGAGACGGACGTTTTATCTGGAGGGCGGAGGCCATGTGTGAGACTCACTGGTAAGAACAAACAGAAACACCAAGGTCCATCAGTTTATGAAATGCATCACAATTAATGTTTTACTGCATCTTCCAGCCCTTCAATCCACTGATGAAGAAACTATTTATTCATCAAATCAATAAATAAAACCTGTAGGAGCCATTTATAGTTATTTTGGGGATAGTTTATTTCTAGTTTATGTGGTTTGTTTGTTTAGTTTAGGTTGACACACTGACCAATATTTTGCTCAACCACTGGTGGCGCTGTAGAGGGTAAATCTATATAGGTCAGAGGGCAGAAAGGGTTTGGGTGACGAGAGGTCACAGGTCATACAGTTTTTACCAATTTTCTTTGGCACAGAATCACCTACGGCTACTAGTTAATTTCTGCCATATAGTGACTCTCTATAATTAGCTGTTCATCTCACTTGTTGTCAAAGACCGCCACTCGGATGGATTATTTCCTCATCTACAAACTGCATTTATTAACACACACAATTTATCTCCCAGTCTGGAAATCATTCTGTAAGGCAGTGATTATAGGGGATACAATAGAAACAAATATGGTTGTTTTTAAATAAGAATATTAAATCAGGCGTTATTTCAGGAATTAATTTATCTTTTTAACAGAAACATAATTCTAAATGTCTTCTTTCGTGAGATAAATGAATACTGCTGATAAATATTTCAGTTTATAATCCCACAGAGGGGAGACATGTCTCTACGTTTAACCCGTCCCTCAGGACGGGTTCTGAGGTCCAGCGTCTTGCTCGGGGACCCAGAGTGACAGACTGAGTTTAGAACCGGCAACCTTCTATTCCTGCTTTCTTTTATTCTGTTTTTATTTTCCTGTTTAGTCATGTAAAACACTTTGCGTTGTCCTTGTACTGAAATGTAAAAATAAGTTTACCTTGCCTAACCTGGCCAGTCTGACTGATAATGTTCTGTTCTGCACATCATCAATCTGGGACTGCTTCTATGGAATCCGTTTAGGGAAAGAAGAGACGTTCTGCAGAACTTTCTGAGCTGATTGGGTGAAAGTTTTAGCTAATCACAGTATAATTAGTAGAATCCTCAGACTGAAGACTGTTTCCCTGAGACAGTCTCATGAAGAGGATGGTCAGGGTTGTCCATAATTATCTTGGTTTTATAAAGAATCCTGCTTTGCATCGTCGTCTCCAGAGGTTCCAAAGTGGTTCCCAGAACAGAACCAGCTTTCTGTATCAGGTTGCTGAGCTGCTTTAGTTGCTTTGATGCTGCTGCCCCAACATTCAAGTCCAGATTATCTGCAGCACATAGAGAGGAGCTCAGGTGGAACAATAACAGGAGGGTTTGTGAGTCGTTCAACTGTGGTGAATAAAGCTGAATGATTTCCACAAAGAAGTTTATTTCTCCATGGAGATTTCTTCCTCCCAGAGACAACCTTCACTTTAATGGGAGCGATGGAGTCGATAATGTCTGGAATCTTAGAATGGAAATGATCTCCTAACTCATCTATTGTGTTACAACATTGAAATGAGGTGGAGGAGTGAATTTGATTGAAGGTTTCAGCTGTGTTGTCTGTAAAAGAACATTTGGTTACCATATCTGTTTTACTAAGTGAATCAATGGAGATTGTACTTTCAAAGATAACAGAGAAATGATCCAACAGGGTGACATCAGTTACAGAGACGTTGGAAATATTCACACCCTGCTGACAATCAAGTTCAGAGTGTGTCCTTGATGTGCGTTGCTTGTTTGATACGTTGAGACAAACCAAAGTTATCAAGTATATCACAGCTTTTCTACTTCTGTCTTTTGGCTCGTCAGCATAGATGTTAAAATCTCCCACAGTTACTAAACAATTAAATAATAATCAGTGCGTATCAAAGATAAAAGGTCATTAAAGTCATTGAATAGATTTTTTTTTCATATTTTGGGGTTTTGTAAATAGTGTCAGTTTGTTTATGGCTTTTTATGACAATTCCCAAATATTCAAAAGGGAAAAATCTTCCAAGGAAAACTTTCTTACAGTTTAGAGTTACCAAGCTGGTAGGGGCACATCTTGGTGTATGAATGTGTGCGCGTTAGTCAGAGCAATTGGATGAATGTGGCTCTACTGTACAGCGCTTTGGGTGGAAAAGCTCCTTATAAGTTCAGTCCATTAACCATTTAAAGAACTGTAGTTGTGGTTGATTCAATTAATGCAGGTTATTGTCATCCAACCATGTTTCAGTTAGAAACATACCATCAATCTCTAATATTCTGGTTTCTGTTCATTATTTGGTTAAGTTAAGCTCTTTTCTGTTTAGTCTGTTCGGTCTTGGTTTATTATCAATTAGACTTGTCCTGTTTGCTCCCGTAATTATTTCCATCTGGTTTGGTTAATTAGTCCCTCCCATCCACCTTGTCTGTCCGCCTATTTAAACCCCTCTTAGTTTTCTGTTTGTTGCCGGGACTTCACATTAGTTTTTCTGGTAAGAGCCCTCCAGTATCTGGTTTGACCTGTTCTTGTTTTTTTTGTGCCTGTCCAGTTTTGATGCCTGAACTATTATCAGCCTGGATCCTGTCTGTTCGCCTGTCTAATTCCCTAACCTTCATCTCCACACAATTCATCACACAATCTTATGGTTCTGCAGGCTTTTTGGGCACCTAGCAATACATGGTGCTCCATTTTCTCACTAAAGTTAGGAAACATCATCCCAGGTGAAGAAATTTCTGAAATGTCCTGGCATTGAGGAGATGCGTCCTCCTATAATCACTTTGGGTTCCCTGTCGGTGTTGATGGGGTGGAGGGAGGAGGTGGGGTAGGGAGCTCCTTCCCTCTCAGATCCATTTCCAGCAGGAGTTCTGGAACAGCATCTGCTGGATTTCTCCTTGTCCTCCTACAATCTTTGCTGGTACAGTGATGTCATTGTTTACGTCATCCTGTGTTTGGAGAAATTATCTGTTGTTACCAACCCTAAAAACATCAGCAGTGAAAAGTTTTTCCCATCTTGATTTAGGCCGGCTCTGTTGTGTCTGAAAAGATGATAGCGCTTCCTGAAAATCTGATTATAGTCAAAGAAGTTCACGGAGCACGTAGAGCATTCCTTAAAAAGCCATTTATTAATCATAATCAGTCTGCTGTCACTCATCATCACGTCCAGCTTGTGGTAGTGGTCCACTGATAAACGCCTTCATTTTCAGACTGCTGACTGTGCTTAGAAGATGAATAACGTAATTTTTCTGATGTTTGCTTGGCCAGGTCATTAGCTCCAACATGTATAAGATTCTCAATGGTCGGCTGATCAGTGGTAACTGAGGGCATTTTCTCTGTTATATCAGTCCTTTAGGAAGCAGATTACCTTTGTTCTATTTGTGCTGCAGAGGAGATTGATTCCATTAAATCCCAGACAATAACAACTTTTGGGATACATGCTGGTTTCTGGGTCACTTTAGGAGGTGGCTGTGTTGATCTCGTCTCATGCTTCCTGTTGATGTTTGATGGAAAGGTGTCCATCGTTGACTCCAGCTGAGGAGCAGCAAATCTGTTTTTCAGAGGAATTCCAGTGAATTTGGGGACATGATAGACGTGTTATGGCTTGAGATCGCTGATTAGTCCTTAGTACCGGAGTTAAGGAAGATGTAATCATGTCGGCTCCAGCTACTTGTTTTTTCTTTGGTGCTGGTGTTGATGAGGGGACGTCTCGGCTCAACGTCCTCTCCATGTAGCTGGCAGACAGGCTTAGCTTCAAACCATCCCTGTAGGGCGTCTTCGGCTTCCTGCAGCCACTTTCTTAAGGCTCTCACATACTCAGGCGTACTGAGCGCAGACTGTGAGCTTGGTGGACTCCGACTGACTCCACAGACGGTTTACCTTTCATAATCTAGTGTACTGTTGCTCACCTGTCAGTGGGAACAGAGAGAGACTGATGCTGCGTCCTGGAGAACGCCTGCTTGGAGCATCTCAGTGCATCAAGCTTGGTGTCACATTTAAAACAGTTTGATGTGAAGACTTCCTGCTGCAGAGAAGTTTATAAACACCACATACACGGTTGTAAAAATTGAGCCCTGCATGTACCTGTCTGTGCAGAGTCCACCTTGAGTTCGAACACACAGAAATGAAAGAGAATTGGGTTTATTACTCGTTACAGAGGTAACAACAACTTTAGTATTCTTGTTAACTAGCCTAACATGATATATTGACATTTACTAACTAGTCATCATTTAGCTAACATCTGCATGCAACAGCATTAATCAACTTACACAGTTTGTTGGTAAAAAAAAACAAAAAACTGCAAAGTGTTTTGCCTTTTTTGGCTCTGGCTGGTTTGCTGAACATGTTAGTGAGACACCGTGCAGCACTGACTGCAGAGCGTCTCCTGTCTGTGGACCACAGAGGAACGTATACACTCATGGTTAAAAAACGACTCAGAAAACCACATTACTGCCTGTTAATAATGGATTAAACTGTTTTAATGGCTGAAAAAAGTGTGGAGGACAGAGGACACAGAGACGGAAGTGTGGGGGTCTCAGGCTTACCCTGCATCTATTAAGTCTATGTAGACACATTTAAACACAGCCTTAAAACTCCCTGTTTGAAGTCAAGAAGACCTGTGTCTATCTAAGCCTCACCTGGGCAGGTGTCTGTCGTTTCTCTCTTTAGTAAAGTGAATATTAGGATTTCTCTGACAGTGTTTATTGTGTTTTTTACAGGTATGAGCTGGTCAAAAAAAATGCAAACCAGATGGAAGCCAAACCTGTGGTGGGGAAACCTCAGTTTTACGTTTGGGACCATGTTGCTGTTGCCCTGCATGTGGAGGATGAACAGGTACCCTCACTGACATCCTGCTTACAGACAGTTTAAAACCTGAGACAATGTGGACAGAAGCTGCTCAGCTGTTTTAAAGTCCATTTGGGGGTTTTCTGCAGCAACTGTCAACGTTATCTATGTTTTACCTTCAAGGTACAGAGTTACAGATACTCGATTTAAAAAAGCTTTTTCTTTTTCATTGACTTTATCCTTTAATGACTATATTTTTTTATTCATATGTTTGACAACTGCACCACCAGGTTTGTGGGACACCTTTTCATAGCAACTTACAACTTTGGAGAAAATGCAGTTAAATGTGAAAGATAAGAAAGTTGTCATCTTTGGACCAAAAATAAACTTCTTAATTAATGACTTAATCTGGATGGCATTTGTTGTGCCATTATGCATGTTTTTAAGTTATTTAATGTTTTATTTAATAACTCTCGGTCTGTTAGGTATTGTCTGGAGGATATCAGCTCTAAAGCTGATATCAAGACAATGGTTGAAAGGAATGATTCGAGCTCTGGTGATCTTTTAACAGCAAACTCTGCACACACATAGAATAAAGGAGTGACAACATCTCTTCAAGTTCAAGAATTAACAGAAATAATATGAACATTCAGAGAACATCACTATATCATCATCTTGTTGCATTTCTTTTTCAGCAGGTGCTGAAGTTTGATGTTGAGAAACTTCGACAGAACCTGAAGTACTGTAAGAAAGGCAATGTCACAACCTGTGGTAGTTTTACAGACTTTGATGAGGCCAAAGTCAAGGTTCAGACCTTGTGGCCAAAGTGTCCAGGTCCTTTGGAGGTGGAGCGCTCACTTCAGCTGAGTTACCAAGGTATGATCTCTGCATCACTGACTTCATGTTATCCAGCATCTGTCATGGTTTCGACACTGTTGCCTGGTCTAATTTCTCTTATCACACACCTGCTTAGCTCCGCCCATTCCTCATTACCACAGATCTGTTCCACCTGCTCCCACTAGTATAAGACCAGCTTTTAGACCAGACAGCAGTGTCAGTTTATTTCATCCTTGTGATCGACTTATTCCAGCGTTTTTTACTCTGACAACCTGTTCCTACCTGATCCGTTTGCCTGACCTGTCTTTAGACGCCCGCCCGACCTGATTATCTGCCTGATCCTTGTTTGACTGTGTACCGAACCCTGAACTGTGACCTGACTGCGATCTGGATTATCCATTGGCACTTCACCGGCTCTCTGACCTCCTGGTTCCGACCCCCGACTACGTCTCCGACTTCGGCTTTGGATTTACCCCCTGGATTATCCTGCTGTTTGCTTTTGTCTGTCTGCACGGTTCTGACCTTCTGCCTGTCCACCGATCATCACTTGCTCCCCATCTTGTTGGCAGCTCCCCGGACCAGCACTGGACATAAGGACCAGGTTAGTGACGTTCGTGTCTAGTCGCATCCAGACTGACGAGGTCACCAACCTGTTGTCTCTAACCGCAGAGGTTCCAGCTGCTAACACAGACGCCGCCCGCTCTGTTCCGATTCTTGATAAACTGTTTGTCGCCTTGAATACCTTGTCCTTCTGTTCTGTGACGGACAGCATCAGTGTCTACAGCATAAAGATCTGACTGGTTCCTCTTCTTTCTGAAAATGTTTATTAGTTGGTAATGAATCATCCAAACCTCCTAAGAACTTTTTTAGTTTTCTTTAAACAGAAAAAAAGAGAGATTTCATTTTAGTTTAATTCATATATTTCAGTTTGAAATTTTAAATTACAACTCTTATGACAAAAGGAATTTCATAACCGAACGATAATTGTCCATTCCTACTATTAAGGAGTACCTAATAAAGTGGCCAGTGAGTCTATACATGCTCAACCAGGATTTTTTTAAATGAAAAACAACTAGTTTGTGCTAAATGTTAAAAGTGAACATATTTCAGGCTGAAATCTTAATCTAACACTGTGTTGCAGCTATCAAACTTAAGCTAGTTTATGCTGGGAACGATGGAGGATAGAGGAGGTCTGCTGAAAATAATCTGCCAAACTGGTTAATAGTTCTGGTCTTTAACACGTTTATTCAGTTTGTTTACACCCTCTCCCAGAATGAGCTTAATCTAGCTGTTTGGTAATAATAATATATTGTTTTCTCTCCTCAACACAGACATTTTGTTTGAATCAGTGTTTGATAAAGATGCCTGGAGACGCACCATGATTCTCCTGACCCACCAGAACCAGACAGAACCAGACATCCAGAACCTGCTACTAGAGGTTCAGGAGATCCTGGGTTGGAAAGTGGGCTACAGATACCGGGTCTTCAACAGCAGCCTTGACCACAGAGACCCCCGACTGGTCTCAGATCTGCTGAATGAGGTGAAGGAGATGATTGTTCAGTTATAACCAGCTTCATTATAGGGACACCAAACTTTAAAGATAATTTTATCTCCTTCAGAGGCTCAGCCTCTCTGACAGCAGTAGTGTTCAGGAGCCGTGGAATATTTCCTCAATCTCTGGTGTTCATGTTTATATATAAAATCTGAATAATTTAAGGACAGCTGTGGTCTAGAATAGCATCCTAGTGGATCAGAGCTGCTGTTGTCTGGTTCAGCTCTACTATGAAGCCATAAAGTTTCCATCGTCTCTATCGCTGCTTCTTCATGGAGCAGAACCCTGGTCTTCAGGGTCTGAGGCGAGCAGAGAAACGGCTGCATTCAGGATTTAAACCTGCTGTCCCAGATATAAACTTATCAGTTTAAACTTTATTATAATCGGCTTAAAGTAGGAGGGAGTTTGTAACATTCACAGATATTCAATAAGCAAAGCCTGAGAGGCGATATTTGAAGGAGCATAAACCCAACACATCATTATCTCAGAATAGAAATGGTTAAAATCATTAAATGTTAATGGAGTCACTTCCTCTTTGATCAGACAGCTTTACCATATTTTTCAGACGATAAGGCATTCTTAAAATCCTTAAATGTTCTCAAATTTATGATGCGCCTTATAATCCGGTGCGCTTTATGGTCCAAAAAATACAGCAATCTGTTACAATTAACAGGAAATATGAGCTTCAGACCATTTGAAATGGACAGAATTATTTTATTAAAAAACTTTCACCATATCCAAACTCCTTCCAACCCATCATGGTGAATAAAGGGACCCTACTTACCCACTAGAGCCCCATTTTGCAGTAAATGTGTAATGAATGCAGCAGAAACACAGCGGACCCCAGAAAGTACTATGGTGACTTCAGCATTTATGGACCTTTTATAAAGTTTTATTTATGGACCTTTTATAAAGTTGCACCCTTTGCATCAGCTCAGAGAATACGGCAGTATTTCTGTGTTCGGTTCAGATCAGCCTTCCTCCTTGGTTTACATTCATACATGAAAAGCCCAAAGATTCGGAAAGACTCCTCAGTCCTCACACTGACTTGATTTATATGTTTTACAGATTATTTACTTCTGCATCTTTTAATGTAAAACTGTTTCTGCTCGTTTTTTAATCTTCATATGAAAAAGGGGGTCCTTCATTTTTTAAAATCTGTTTATTTTCTGATGAAAAATGTATTTTTGTGGGTATTTGAGGGGTTAAAAAGAGTTAAACGTGTGCTACTAATTTTTGCTGTTATGCTCTTAATGTTTTTACCAAAATTTATAGAATCATGTATCTGGGATGTTACATATCTGATGGGATCTATATTTACTATAGTTTAATTATGAAATTTGAATGATTATGTAACTTTAATTATTGTCTTCTGTTGCTTCACATGTATGGAAACCACTATTTAAATTGGACATTTCCTACATTTTGATGGTGTGGGTCTGATGGTGATGTGTGCAAAGTAATAAACATCTTTAAAATTATCTAATGTTTTACGTTCTCTATCACATGTAGAAGTAAGCAGTAGCTGCCAAACATTTTAAAAGTTGTTGCAGTTTCCTGATCTGAGGAAAAAATCTAAAGCAGATCCTTTAAAGGTAGGGTAGGCAATTTTTCTGGAAGTTTCCCCAAGTCCCTTTTAGAATAACTGCGCAGCTGCAAGACCACCTTACCTGCTCTTCCTCTCCCCAGGGGGATTGTGGAAAAAAAAAAATCTCCTAAATCCTCTCTGGTCTTATTTCTTTCTACTGAGGCCTTCCTCTTCTTCTCATAAACACGGTTCGCTTCTTGTGACTCTCCGCCATGTTCAAAGTCTACGGTGAGAGAAGCGGAGCTACAATGAACGGCTAACCGCTAAGCTAATTGCTACCCTAGTCGCTAAGCTAACCGGATACATAAACACTACAAGTGCTCGTGCATAGCCAACAAATGAAAACTAAAGCCAGGCATACACTTTAAGATATTTTAAATCTTTGTACTCTAATGCAGCTCAAGTTGTACAACGAAACTGCAGGATTTAAAAGATCCCAGCTCTCCATCTCTGTTTTTATTGTACGTCTAAAACCACTTTGGGCTCAACGCCATAGAGAGATGGCGCTGCTCGGACTCGTCTACCTGGAAGCCAAACGTAAACAGAAGAAAAAGACAGGAGTGTCGATGCTGTACAGTTAAATATGAGGCTCACTGAAATAAATCACGCTGCCTTGGTAATTCTACGAGTTGCTCCGCAGTTTGACTCCATGTCACGCCTGGCTTAACGAGGAACAAGCACACACACTGGCGTTACATGAGCGCGTCAGAATGATGGCATTTTGGGAAAACCAATAGACATTTTTTGTTGTGCAATTGTTGTTGTACACTGTTTAAAGTTATTTAATGTTTAATAAATAACTCTCGGTTTGTTTAGGTATTGTCCGATGAATATCAGCTCTCAAGCTGATATTCATCGGACAATAGTTGAAAGGAATGATTCGAGCACTGACGATATTTTAACAGCAAACTCTGCACACATATAGAATAAAGGAGAGACAACTTCTCTTCAAGTTCAGAATCAGAATCAGAAATACTGTAATCTCCCAGAGGTTCCAGTCCATCCATCAAATACATCACAAACATTTCGGGGGAACGATTGACTGAGGCCTTGCAGCCGAATTACATATTTCACACTTTATCCTATTCCAAGAAAACAGTTTGAGATATCAAAAAACATCACACGAGAAAAGCACATATGACGAGACAACAGTTATGCAGGGGGTTTACATTGGAGACTAGTCGCATGAAGTTCAAATGTTGTTGTGAGCATCAGTTATGTGTGTGTTTAGGTGAGAGTTGTTATATTTCCATGAACGCTCTCCAGAGGCCATTGTCCTTGATGTTATCACCAGCCCACAGTTCAGAGCATCCACAGGTGTCCGCGGGGGAGGAGGGAGCGGTGTGTGTGTGTGTGTGGGGGGGGGGGGGGGGTAGTTCTGAGCACTCTCACCATAACATCCAGGGGAGTTTTATTGATAGGGGGAGGCATAATCCAAATACACAATTTGTTATGAGAACAAGCTGCACCAACTTTTCCGTCAGCTTTAAAGTTCTTTCATCGCTGGTTCCACGTGGCGACGCCAATATTCCAAAGTTTTTGGGCTATTTTCCATGTTTCACTTGTAGATGTTATCCCATCTCCCCTTGAATTCAACCACCGAAGCCAGTCTGCGTTCCGGGGCATCCAGCTTTTCGGCTCTCCTCCAACTTACGAGTCTGCTCGTTCACCAACTTAGTGATCGCGTCATATGCGGCCAGTAGCCTGATCAAGGCAATAATTGCTACTAACATTCGCTGAATTTGCCGATACATCAAAAATCCACCAAATCCAATTAGTAGAAATCCAAGTATCATGAAACCAAACATGTATACAACCTTCACATCCGTGGGTGAGCAGAGAGAGAAAAGAAGAGAATTTATTAACAGAAATAAAATGAACATCCAGAGAACATCACTATATAATGCTGTTTATCTGAATTAACACAATATTTCAATCAACAAACCCTCTCTACTAGGCTAGTGAAACTTAACTACAACTACTAAGCAAAGTATAGATAAAAAGAAGCTAAGGAATTATGTACACACAAAAGAAACAAAAGGATAAAATAAAATGGTTGATCATCATCAGAAATAATTCAGTGAATTCTGGTTCACTGCAGATCTGAGTCAAAGAACCAAAATACAACTTAAAGAATGTGAATTGAGGTTAAATTAGCTTAACTAATTTAGAACAACATTTGGAATGTGTTTCAACCCATTCACAATGCAAAACCTGAGTTAGGCATTATTTGATAAAATAACATTTTAATGAATGTAAAAATCCATAACTTTAAAACGCTTGATTTTATTAATACGATTATTCCTCTGGGAAGCTTGGGGTCGCTGTAGTGATCGTTCGCTAAATAGGTTAATCTTAAAGTTATACAAAACACCATTAAATTGACATTAATGTTCCATACTAACATGGTAATAATGCACATAGCACTATCGAACAAAGGTGGAGCAAAAGAAAAACACCTTTTGTTTAAAACGAACCTTAGTTGCGTATCCGGGAAGAACGGATGTTATCTGGAAGCTAAAAGCATTATGTTAACGGACATTTGGTGCTAATTTTTAAAATACTTTTCAGATCCTAGATTTCTCTTCAGTACAGTTGCCAAACTTACTCAGAGCCACAGCTCTGTTGATCCATCCATTCCCTTAGCTCTCAGTAGTAATGATTTTATGGGATTCTTCATAAATAAAATTGATTCCATTAAAAATAAAATAATTGGCATCCTCCCAAACATGATTACCTCATCCTCAGTAAGTGAGGCAGCATTGGAGGAATCCTTAGAACCTGCGCAGTGTCTGAACTGTTTAAAAGCAGTAGAGCTTTCTGAGCTATCTAAAATTTTAGCTTCATCTAAACCTTCTACCTGTATGTTAGACCCAATCCCAACCAAGTTGTTTAAGGAGGTATTCCCTCTGATCAGTGGTCCTATTTTAGACATGATTAATGTATCCTTGGTAAATGGATATGTACCACAGGCTTTTAAAGTAGCTGTTATTAAACCTTTACTTAAGAAACCATCTCTTGATCAAGATGAGTTAGTAAATTACAGACCTATATCTAATCTTCTTTTCTTATCTAAAATTCTTGAGAAAGTAGTTGCTAATCAACTATGTGAACATTTACAAAGTAATGACCTACTTGAGGAGTTTCAGTCAGGCTTCAGAGCTCATCATAGCACTGAAACAGCTCTGGTGAAGGTCACTAATGATATTCTCATGGCCTCAGATAATGGACTTGTGTCTATACTTGTCCTGTTAGATCTCAGTGCTGCATTTGATACAGTTGATCACAATA
This sequence comes from Fundulus diaphanus, assembly GCA_037039145.1. Classification (NCBI taxonomy): domain Eukaryota; kingdom Metazoa; phylum Chordata; class Actinopteri; order Cyprinodontiformes; family Fundulidae; genus Fundulus; species Fundulus diaphanus. Next base: position 74,662 of record JAZIBN010000294.1, on the reverse strand, counting down.
TTCTCCTACAAAGACTTGAGCATACTGTAGGGATTAAGGGAAAAGCATTAGGCTGGTTTAAATCTTATCTGTCGGACAGATTCCAGTTTGTTCATGTTAATAATAAATCTTCCTCAAACTCTAGGGTCATTTGTGGAGTACCACAGGGTTCAGTCCTTGGACCAATTCTATTTACTATATATATGCTTCCGATTGGCAAAATTATCAGACAGCATGGGATTAATTTCCACTGTTATGCTGATGACACTCAGCTATATTTATCCATAAATCCTGATGAATCCAATCAGTTACTTCGACTGCAGTCATGTCTTGATGACATCAAAAGCTGGATGACTTTAAATTTCCTGCATTTAAATTCTGACAAGACAGAAGTTGTAATCTTTGGGCCAGAGTCTTCAAAAAATAAAGTTCTTAATCAATCCCTTAATCTGGATGGCATTAACTTGGCCTCTGGTAATAAAGTTAAAAATCTTGGTGTTGTTTTCGACCAAGACATGTCATTTAAATCCCATATTAAACAGGTTTCCAGAGTTTCCTTTTTTCACCTCCGGAATATCGCCAAAATTAGAAACATTCTGTCCAGGAGTGATGCTGAAAAACTAGTCCATGCATTTGTTACTTCAAGGCTGGACTATTGTAATTCTTTACTATCAGGAAGTCCACAAAATGCAGTTCGAAGTCTTCAGCTGATTCAAAATGCTGCGGCAAGAGTTCTGATGAAAATCAACAAGAGGGATCATATTTCTCCAATTTTAGCTTCCCTTCATTGGCTTCCTGTTAAATCAAGAATAGAATTTAAAATTCTCCTTCTAACGTATAAAGCCCTTAATAATCAAGCTCCACCATATATCAGAGCTCTGATTACCCCGTATGTTCCTAACAGAGCACTTCGCTCTCAGACTGCAGGTCTGCTGCTGGTTCCTAGAGTCTCTAAAAGTAGAATGGGAGGCAGATCCTTTAGCTATCAGGCTCCTCTCCTGTGGAACCAACTCCCAGTTTTGGTCCGTGAGGCAGACACCCTATCTATTTTTAAGACTAATGTTAAAACTTTCCTTTTTGACAAAGCTTATAGTTAGAGTGGCTCATACCCTGAGCTATCTCTATAGTTGTGCTGTGATAGGCCTAGGCTGCTGGAGGACATCAGGGTCTAATTTTCTCACTCTACTGATTTCTACTGTTCTTCAGTCTACTGTTCTCCAGTTTTGCATTGTATTACATTGAAATGACTGTCGTCATTTCAGCTTTTAACTTTTTGCTCTCTCTCTTTTTCTTCATAGTAGGTACACCTGGTCTGGCGTTCTGTTAACTGTGACATCATCCAGAGAAGACGGCTCACCTGCTACTACCATCTAATGTAGAACAGATTACTAGATCATGTGTGCTTCTGTGCTTTTTTGTTTCTCTTGTTGTGTCTCTGTTCTGTCTTCTGTAACCCCAGTCGGTCGAGGCAGATGACCGTTCATACTGAGCCCGGTTCTGCCGGAGGTTTTTCCTTCCCGTTAATGGGTGGTTTTTCTTCCCACTGTCGCTTCATGCTTGCTCAGTATGAGGGATTGCAGCAAAGCCATGTACAATGCAGACGACTCTCCCTGTGGCTCTACGGTTCCCCAGGAGTGACTGCTGCTTGTCGGGACTTTGATGCAATCAACTGGTTTCCTTATATAGGACATTTTTGACCAATCTGTATAATCTGACCCAATCTGTATAATATGATTGAACTTGACTTTGTAAAGTGCTCTCGTCAGTGTGCTCTGGGCGCACTGACGCCCAGAGCGCACTGACGAGAGCGGACCTGCCCAGAAAGCACCTGCTCCGAGGGAAAGGAAAGGAGGGGAGGGAGAGGAGCAAGCGCGGAGGCACAGAAATACGGTGCATGTAGTTAAAAAATGCAGAATTGCTAAAAACGAAACTTATAAACTGACCAAGTGGCGTTTTAAACTGCATCTGGTTAGCAGAACTGTTTTATGATCAGCGTGCAGCCATGACTGGTTCTGAATGAACCGGTCATCTGGCAGCAGCTCTCTCCCCCCCCCCCTCCCCTCCTGTGTACGCGGTACAGGACCTTACCGGCTTACTTTCACCACTGTTAAGACTAAAATTATTCATAACTCTGATCACTCCTCCTGCTGCTCTGTTAACACGAACTGCAGCAGGAATTACTGATGGCCACAAGCTGTGAAAGAAGCTGAAACAGCTCAGCAGAAGGCGGAGTTTTGTCGTCCGCAGCCCAGATGGGCTTTGTGATTTTTATGCGTGAGAAATTCCATGTGTTGCGTGTGAGCGTGTGAAGTTAGTGAAATGCGTGTGTCACACGGTCAATGCGTGAGAGTTGAGAGCTCTGCACATCAGCATAGCATGGTGTCAAAGAAGCTAGCGGGAGCTATCCTGTATGCTCCAGGGCTTTTTACTAAGTCAAACCTTAAAACAGTAAAACCATTTTAAATAAACCATTTGACTTTCCTTGCTCAACTCTGCCAAACCTGTCTGTCCCTCTGTGTCAGTTCGGTTCACTTTGGGCATCCAGTTGGAAGCAGTTGAAGCAGGCAGGGTGAAGACTGGTTGTCTGATCAGTGATAGGCGGCTATGCGGCTAGCTCGACATGTGGCTGTTAGTAGGCGGCCCCGGGTCCTAGGCCGTAGGAAACTCAGCTTTGTGGGGCTGCAGCATGTGTGCGTTTGGGCTGTGGAAGCGAGACCTCCGCTCAGCTTCCCTGGCGTAGCTGCTTCTGTGAGGGCTTGTGTCGGTTGTAGCAGGCGCCTTCAGACCAGTGTAGCACCTGTATCACACCACTAACTGCGCCACTGGACCAGTTCTAGGTTCTAAGGAGTGGGTAGCAAGAATAATAACACCAGAGACCGCTGCTTTATATGGAAAAGGCCAGCAATTTACTGAATGCAGAACACACACATAAAATACAACACATGAACTTAAAAATACCCTGCAGATTCTTTATAATGATGTAAATACAAATGGGAGAAAAGAGGGAAGGAGAAAAAAAAAGTATATCACTCTTTTTTTTACTCTTTAATTCACCTAGTTTGTTTTAATAAGACTAATCTAATTCAATTAGACCAATATCTGTTCTCCTAGGTCATTTTAGGCGGACTAATTTGAGTTAATTAGACCAGTCTCTTTTATTCCTAGGTTGCACCTATTTTGAGATTCCTGTTTTTCTTCCTGAGTTAACTCGTTATCCTTTCTTTTACAGGTAGGGAAATGCCTTCAAACACAATTAAATCAAAACGGACCACAATTGTTCAAATCACATTCAGAGACACAAACATGAAAATCAAAGTATGGCACTTTAGATTCAAGTTCAAGTCCCAATGTAAGTTCAGATGTTCAGTTCAACGAAAAGTCTCAGTTTGATTCAGTCCAAAAAAATAAAAAATAATTTAATCAGTTCTCAGTTCTGTTCAATTCGATTCGAACTGGTTCCTGATATTCCTACCGCTCCGGCAGCGAATTACCACACGCAAGAGGGTCTCTCCTTGATGCGATGGAGAAGATGAATTGAAGGTCTAGGTCTGGCTCGCCATCTAGAATCCCGTCTGTGAATGTTCACACCGCACACTGCAGACCAATCTTTGCTCCGACCGAGCTTCCAACCGAACAAAAAAACCCGACCTGTGTAACAGTAACCTGACTCCGCCAGATGGATTTGCTCCGCAATTCCATCTGGAAACCTTCCGTTGAAGTAATTTTGGGAAGGGGGGAAAATACTGGTTAGCTGATTGGCCTATGTTGGTGATAGACGGGCCAAATAAACCAATCAGGTCAATGAAGCATATGACGTACTAACAGCGACGACGAAAACACAACCACAAGCTCTTGCTGAAACCAGTCGGGAGAAGAGCAAAAACATATTTTCCTCTGAGAAAAGCCTCCAGAGCAGCGTTTTGCTCTTCTTTCTGTGAAGAAATACTCTGTAATTCCGATAAAACTTGCTTGATAGCCGCGCTAACGCTAGTTTCATCGGCTGAAGCCGCCATATTGTTTAGACTGAACTGTCGCGCTTCTCGTTGCGTCACACCTCAACCCGCCTCAAAGCCAACGCTGATTGGACGTTCGTTTGGTGAACGGCTCCAAATTTTCTTTAACGGAGAGTAGCCAGACTGATCTGCGAGTGAAACCTTGAAACCTCGCGAGATCAGGATGGTCTCACGAGGCTAGCGTAACAGGCCACAACACAATAAACCTCTTTTTAAATCCTCAAATTGTACAAATAAATTCTTCTTTCATAAACCCAATATATTAATCGGATAACAGTTTATGGCGGAGTGTTTCTTCACTGATAGCTATGTTTTTAACGTTAGCTCCCCGCCAAAAGAAAAAGTACAACACGGTGAAAATGCAGAAAAATAAATACAAAACCGATGTAACCTAGTTCACATAAAATCCCCGTCCGTTTCCGACCAGGTAAATTATGTTTTTCAACTATAATGTTAACTTTTCTGTTAATTAATTGCCGCTCCTTTCCGCCAATGCCTCCTCTGCTCTCTCTCTCTGAAGTCTGTGCACTGCAGCGTCTGTGACGCTGGTTTCTTAAAGGGGCAGGGACGTTATTTTCTGTCTACAGACTTTTAATCAACTATTTATTCCTACCTATGTCAGATTTTAACATGGGTTACACCAGCTTTCCTCTCATCTTTGCCTGGCTGCAGAAAAGGAGACCGCTCCGCGCCCTCTCCACTCAGATTTTCTACAACAGCTGAGAAAGGTTACAAGCAGTCCGTCTCCAGGGCAGTTAGCTCTAAGTTCCAATGTTGGTTTCTCAGGACTACTTAGCCTGGACGGCACTGCAAATGTTCGTGGGTGTCCAAACCCATTCGGACCCAGGTGGAACAGTCTTAATAATTACAGATACACACATGTGATTCATACATGCACAGTAAAATATCTTGTGACTGGCTTATACAAGGGAGATTTCTGATTGGTTGCAAACCATTCCCTGTTTAAAAAATGTATTCGCGTATCGAGTCAAGTCAGGGGAGTCTCAAAAATTCACACACAACTACAGTGAAGTTTAAAGGCTAAGATTAAATTACCTTTGTAATTAAACTTACAATTGTTTATGGACCAGAAATACTTTGGCATATCTTTTGCTGTGCATGTATAAATCTTGTGTACTTGTGTGAATCGTTCTGTGCATGTATGAATCACATATGTGTATTTGTAAATATTGAGACTGTTCTAGCTCCATATCCCTCCAATGCTGCTGCTGAGGAACAGTGCGAAGAGAGTGATTGCCAGGTCTTTGTACTGTTACACCCCCCCCCCCCCAACCCCCCACCCCCCGCTCTAAGAGGCCGGCCGTCCCTGTGTGGCTGCAATACATCAACATATTTCAGGAAAGGAATCTGGGAGAACCGCAACTGGATGCGATCAATTCTTGACACTTTCACCATACAACACTCCTGATATTTTTTTCCAACCGTTCCAACCTGCTTAGACACAGTTGTTCGCCTCTTCTCCTGTTTTCCACACTCGCTGTTGCCCTGCATTGTTGACCCTCAGTAATCCTCCACCTTCTTTAGCTCTGCTCCCTGTAACCACACATCACAACATCCCGTTTATATTAAGGTGTGGTCGATATAAAAAAATCTACAAACACGTACAGGTGTACAAGTAAAGGTGTGGCTGGTTGGAATGTGCAGAGGATGGATCTTCTGTATCCACCAGTCACAGACATTTACATATTGAGATTTCCATATGGAAAAACAGTTCCTTACCAAACCAGTTCTAACCGCTGCATAAATGATATAGTTTCCTTTTCCACTGAAGTGAAACTGGTAGAGGAGGAGGGACTGGATCCAACACTTTATGAGGACCCGTTAGGGAGGCTCAGCTGAAGCTCTAGAGCTGGAGTTCAAACATCAGAACCTGACCTGCCCGATCCAGACCGGCCATCAGCATCATCCTTTGACAGTTACCTCTAATCGTAAGTAACTTGAAGGATCCTGTTATGACCTCATTGTCACAAACTTGGCATTTATTTTACACGTTTGTTTTCTTCTTTTTCAATTTTTCTTCTTGTTGCCGTCGGGTCTGATGGTTTCATTAGAACTGGAATAAAACCTGCAGTTTATAACTGAGGTTTGAGAAAAATATTCTGGGTTAAAGAGATTTGTTGTTCAGAACTTTGTTAGTTTAAAGTTTTTAGGGGACTTGAAAGCAAATAAAAGTTGTATTGTTTGATGTTTGATTTACAGCTGTTATGAAGTCAGCATTTAAAAAAAAAAGGGTTAAAAAATAAAACAACGTCTATTCTAAAGCCGAAGATGTTTTGCTTCCAGCTTTACAAGAAAGTCCAGTCGTTTTATTTTTTTATCCTTTTTGGATTTATCATGACCTGAATGACTGAGAGTCTTCACCAACATACAGTCACCAGTTTCTGTTTAGGAGTTTTGGTTTGAGCTGAAGTTTCCACTGTCATGGGTGCGGTTAATGGATAAACACAACTTCTTTCCAAAATGCAAGAGTTTAACAAAATAATTCAACTTCCAGTTAGATTACTTTAGTCAACAGACTGTTAAAGCCAGAAACTTTCAACTAAACTACCGAGTAAAAATAGGAAAAGAATAAGGAAAACTAATAAAAATGTGTATAATAATAAAACATTTCCTTCCCATTAATATTTTTCAGAATAATATAAAACGATTGTTTAGGTATTTGTATTTAATCCCATCAGTTTTTATTTCAGAATGTAATTTTTTAAAGTCCTCTTTTATTTCATAATGGTGTTTTTCCCAATGGTCCATTTATTTCATAATGACACTTTTCAGCAGAATCGCTTCGCCTGCCAATCAGCGCCTGTGGGTTGGACCTGCACCCCCATTGGCTTATCCTTAAAAAGTAGGGCTGTCAAACGATTAAAAGTTTTAATCGCTTTCACAAGTGGAGCAAACAGCTTTCGCCATAATGCTCCGCTTGATTTGTGCGTGTAAATAGCTTTATTGTGATTCCTGCAGGGAGAATTTCAAATTATATGGACACTACAATGGGAAAGTAGGAGAGTAAAAGAAAAACAAGAAGAGAAAAAAAAGAGAAAGAAGAGGTGAAAGAAAGAAGAGATAAAAGGAAGAGAATGATAAAACTTCCTCTGTCTGCTCCATCACCTGGAAAGAGACACAAAAAGAACAGCACAACCAACAGACATAAAGCAACAGATACAATCGTGTAACACCTTGATACCATTGCTAAATCATATGTATTATTATTTAAGCTGACATGTGTAATGTGATACCTAAAAAAATAAATAAAAGAAAGTAAATAAATTATAGCCTTTCTATATATAAGTGAACATTTAATACCTGGGACCCAGCACCTGTGGGAGATTGTGAGAGTGCACTAATTTAGGTGAAAATTATCCAGAAGGAAATGGCTTGATAGTGATTGTGGAGAACCGAAGACCCACCTTCCCCGAGCACAGAGGCAGGGGTCAGGGAACCCATAACCCCGGACTCCCAAAGGGGCCCCCAAAGCAGTGCGCCCGAGAGGGGCCTTCACAGGAAATCTGCAACCCCCCCCTGAGGAAAGAGGAGAGACGACCCCGAGGAAATCCCCCAGCCACCGCAATGCCGACGCCCTGAAGAGCCGCGGGGACGAGCCCGTGGGCTCCGCCGGCAGCCGGCCGCGCTGAAGTGGTCCTGGCCATGGGCCCTGGGGGCCAGAGGCCCCAGGGGCGCCCCGCCCCCGCGGCAGGGGCCCCGGCCGCCCCCCGGGGGGCCAGGCCCCGCGAAGCCACCGCCGGGAATGGGCCGGCGCCCACCCGGGAACCCGCCCCAAACCCGAGGACCGTCAACGCGCCAGAGGGTCAAGGCGCCCGCCAACGCAGCGGAGGAGGGCAGGACGTGGGGGGATGGGCTCCGCACCTAGCGGAGACTTGAGATGATCTTGGGAGAGGGAGCGGACCGAACCCAAACCTGGGGAAAAAAAAAAAAAAAAAAAAAAAAAAAAAAAAAAAACACACTCATTCACACCATCCCTCCCTTGTGCCCCACTCGCCACACACAGACACCAAAAAAATAAATAAGTAAATAAAATAAAAAAAAATAAAAAATAAATAAAAAAAAAGGACGCTTTACACACATTCCCACATAGCATTCACATCCAAAAATCCCAAGTGGGGGGGGGGTCACCACAATTCAACAATACGACTGCCTGTGCCCGACCCCCGGCCCCGCCCCCGGACCAGGCGCCCCCCGGACCAGGCCCCCCAAAGAGGGGGGGCCGACACGACCCGTACGGGCCATCCGACCAGAGCCCCCCATCACCCACTATATACCTAATAAACCCCCTCCCACCCCGACCTTACCCTAGCCACCCCTGCCCCCCATCCCTTCCTGGGGAGAGCAGAGGCGTCAGCCCCAGATCCGGTAAGCCGCCGGCCAGCCGCAACAGCCCCCCGCCAAGACCCCGTACCCAGTGGCCCGCACCTCCTCCAGGCCCCAGACTCCGTGCCGCGATCGTAGATCGGGGGTGTGCAAAAGACCCCCGATCCTCCCTACGCCCGCTCAGATGTTGTGTTGTTGCATGTTGTTCTCAGGTGTGTTTAAAACTGGGAGCACCGAAGGGGGTGCACGGCACAGCCCACCCCCCCTCCGGAAGGGAGCTGGTGCCAGCGCCCCCCCTCCAAGCAACTACCCAGAAGAACCCTCAATGTCTAAATGCGAGAGGGGGTGAAGGGAGCCGCCCGGGGCGAGGCTCACACAACATAAGCCCCCCCCCAGACGTCTTCCCCCCACCCCCCCATATCGTGGCCTACATGGATGTGCGTTGTCAAAATGTTTGGAGTGAAAGTGTCTAAAATGCATGATAAAATTGGGGAGAGGGACGTCACCAAAAGGTGGCAACCTCCAGTAACGCCCTCTCCCCAAGGACCTACATGTGTGGCGGCGTGATGGAGCAGGCAGAGGGAGGAGTCCGGGGATGGGGAGCAAAGGACTGGGGAGCCAACCCAGGGAGCCAGCTCCCCTACTGACTCCAATAGGCACCCCCGCTCCCCGAAAGCCCCACCCGGAGAAAGGGGCCCCTCCAGCGGCACCACCATAGCCCGGGGGCCGGGGAGAGGCCGCAGGGCTCGCCAGCCAACCACCCACCAGGACCAACACCTCTACCTCCCCCAGCCCACCCCCCATGCTAACCCCCCCCCCCCCAAAAAAAAAAAAAAAAAAAAAAAAAAGATTATTAATAATAATAATAATAATAATAATAATAATAATAATAATAATATATAATTAAATAAATTAATTAATAAGATGGGGGGCCCTGGCCAGCCAGCCCGCAAGAGTCATCCCAAACCCCACCCCCCAGGTGAGACCCGCACCGGGAGACCACACGGACCAGGACCGGGACAGGGGGCCGGACACAAGCCCACCAGAACGTCCACCAAACCCCCCCCCCCCCCACACCACCCGTAGATTTAAACCCTCCCCAACACTAACATTCAAACATCTCACCATACATTCGACACTAGACATCCAGGCTGGGTAAGTCACTACTCCCCCTCCCTTCCCTCCCCCCACTAGCAGAATGCCAACCCAAAGAAGGGGAAGAGCATCTGCCCTGAGATGTTAATGACCATGCCCCCCTACCAGCTCAACAGGTCCTGAGGACCCCCAGCGCACCAGAGGCCCCGTGCAGGGGCGGACACCCGGGCGCCCGCCGGCCCAGACCCCAAGCGGCACACCCCCCGGAACCGGAACCCCCGAGGCCCCGCCGGGGCCCCCGCCCGAGGGCGGCGCGCCCCAGGGACCCCAGGCCCCCAGACCCACCCAGGACCCACCCAGCGACAGCACAGCTACCAGGTCAGTAACCCACGTCCGTCCCTGCATAGCTCCCCAAGAGCGCCGCAAGCGGTGCTGTGGGCCACCCGTAGGCCTCCCAAGCTCCTCCCATATGGGGGCAACAGACCCTGGAGTCAAATCTGTCGAGCTCTATTTGGCATTAAGATATCAATTTTTATTGCCACTTTGCTAGACAGGACACTGGGGAAAAAAAAAAAAAATAAAAAAAAAAAAAAAAAAAAATAAATAAATAAAAAAAAATTAAAGTTTTAATCGCGATTAATCGCATAATTTCAATAATTAACTCGAGATTAATCGCAAATTAGTCTCATATTTTATATTTTTATTTTTGAAAGTGTAAAGGCCTATTTGGCTATTTTAATATGCAATTTTGAAATAAATGACACTAGTGAAAAACAGGCTTGTACAAAAAATGGCCTGGGGCCTGCAGATTTCCTGTGTTGGCCCCTCTTGGGCACCTTTACTTTGAGGGTCCCTTTTGGGTCCCCCGGCGCCTGCTTCGGCGCTCTAGGGAGGGGGGGGGGGAGGGTCTTTGGCTCTTGACAACCACTATTGAGCATTTTTCTTGTGGATAAACTTCACATGCACAAGTGCACTCTCACAAACACATATAGGTGCTGGGTTCCAGGTACTAGTGTTCACTTCCTTACAGAAAACCCCTATTATTGTCTTCAGCTGTCACTTTATACATGTTGTATCAATGAATACTGCATATACTTCAGCGATGGTATCAAGGTGTTATTGTATCTGTTATACTATATCCGTTGGTTGTGCAGTTCTTTTTACATCTCTCTTTGCATGGTGATTAAGCAGACAAAGACGTTTTATCATTCTCTCCCTTTTATCTTCTCTTTCTTTGACCTTTTCTCCTTGTTTCCTTCCTTTTCCTCTTATACTTTCTTATTGTAGTGTCCATATAACATGAAATATTCCCTGCATAAATTAAAATAAAGGTACTTGCATGCATAAATCAAGCGAAGAACCATGGCGAATGCGGTACGGCTCTACTTGTAAAAGTAAAATCTGTTGGGCTCTTTTTGCCATTAATAGAAAAAATATTTTTGCCAAATTGCCAGACAGGACACTATAAAAAAAAGAAAAAAAAAAGACAGGTTTGGTGTCGCCACCTTCCCTGTCAGTACAGAAGTTTTATTGTTTAAAAACCACGACTTAAAGGCATACTATGCAACATTTTTCAGTTAATTAATGTGTTCCATACCGTTTTGGATGATTATATGAGTCATTTCAGGTCGAACAAAGGTTTTCTCGGCCGCACTGGGGGTCTGTGGGGGAAATACCGCACTTGCAATTGCAAGAGCTTACGGCTCGCATCCACAGAAGTCTCGCTTTACGGCGAGAACTCCATGTGTTTTTGCCCTGCCATTCACTATATGCACGCGCGAAAGCAACAACAAAGAACCGCGTGTTAACGTCAAATAAACATGCAAGCATATCGAGTTTTATTATTATTATTATTATTATTATTATTATTATCTTTTTTTTTTATGTTGGCGAGACGCCACCGCGGCGGCCGCGGCGAGGGGGCGGCGGCCGCGGCGAGGCGAGGCGGTGGCGGTATCGTCTCGCCAACATAAAAAAAAAATGATAATAATAATAATAATAATATAATAATAATAAAACTGGCGAGTCGGCGGCGGCCGCCTCGCCAAGATAGCGCTGCGGGAAGCTTGATGTTCATACTTTCACTGTGTTAGTCATTGTTTGTACTGCCGTTTTTTCCACTTTTCGTTGCGTTCGCCTGTCTGCTAAGCTCAAAACAACCGCGCCTGGGTTGACGGGGAAACCAGAACAGCTGAGCATCTTTACGACAGTGCACTTTTACTTTCGCCCTCTGGGGGGAGCCTCGCTGGAAAATCAAACCCGGTTACATAGTATACCTTTAAATTCCCCCAGGAAACCGTCTTCAGTAAAGTCCCAATAAAGTCTTCTGTGATTCTCTCGTCCTTCAGGAGTGAATAGAACCTTCATGCATTTTAGATCACCCTCGAACATATCAGCTCTCATTTTTATTTTGAGGTTGAGTCTCCGCGGCTTCTGCAGAGATTCTACTATATTGAGATGTATTTGTATATAAACTGTTATTTTCTGCAATAAGAACGTTTTAATGCGCTGTGATCAACTTTTTCTCAGTTGGCTGTAGCTCCACCTTGAGGTTATCAGCAGATAATCTTTATTTTTCTTTAATAGAATTACATTGTAAATTTTGTTTGTTCTGCAGGTCAGAATCAACTGGACTCCCTGATTTCTGCGTGAACTGGTCAGAGAAAGTAGATCCTGACAAAAAAAAATCAGCCATCTGGTTTTCCATTCAGTTCATCTCACTCTGCACCGCACAATGGAACCAACAGAACTTGTCAAAGGTAAACACTTAAAGCTGGAAGATCTAAAAAGAAGACCCGCAGTTCTGGAGAACCAGTACATATTTAACCAAATTCCAGAATACCCTAAACCTGAGTTCCAGGTGAGTCTTCTGAAACATGACACTACAGGATCAGGGTTATGTGGGATCAGGGAGGATGGAGGCTTCAAGGATCCATATGGAGAATCCTTCATATGGTGGAGTCTGGCTGTGGGACCAGAGGAGATGAAGGACGCTGAGCTGAGGCTCCTGAAGAAGACGTTCCCAGACCTGATGGAGGTGGAAGCTGCTGAGCAGCAGAACTTCCTGTGGAGGTTTGCCACCTCTCCAGCCTTCCAGGAGACGTCCCGGCTGGGCTCGTACCGCTTCACCTTCCCCCTGCAGGAGGTGCTGACGGCCTACAGAGACCAGGTAAGAACCCTCCATGGGTCAGACATCTCGCTTTAACAACAGGACCTCCAGCCCATTCCCTCTGCTGTTTTCCTGCCACTTCTGCCTGCAGAGCCTCAGTTCTGTTTCCTGTCCTCCATCTACCATCGTCTATCACTGCTAGTTGTTGCAAATACACTCAAAATAAATATAAATGCAACACTTTTGGTTTTGCTCCCATATTTTATGAGATGAACTCAAAGATCTAAAATTTCTTCCACATACACAATATCACCATTTCTCTCAAATATTGTTCACAAACCAGTCTAAATCTGTTATAGTGAGCACTTCTCCATTGCTGAGATAATCCATCCCAGCTCACAGGTGTGCCATATCAAGATGCTGATTAGACACCATGATTAGTGCACAGGTGTGCCTTAGACTGCCCACAATATAAGGCCACTCTGAAGAGTGGCCTTTTACAGTAAGAGGTGGGATGGATTATTTTAGCCAAAGAGAAGTGCTCACTCAAAGATTAAGACTGGTTCATGAACAATATTTGAGAGAAATAGTGATATTGTGTATGTGGAAAAAGTTTTGAATCTTTGAGTTCATCTCGTAAAAATGGGAGCCAAACCCAAAGTGTTGCGTTTATATTTTTGTTGAGTGTAAAAATCCTCCAGTGTTTTCATAAAATCTGTCTCCTTTTCTCAGTTTTGCTCTGGAGCTGAGCCCGTTATGCGGGTCTACGAGACGGTTCTGTACAAACAGCAAGTGACGTACGTTGTTCTGGTCCACAGTCCAGAGTTCAGTTGGAAGTTTTCAAAGTATCCTTTACTGAAGGACGACCCAGAAGCCGTCTGTGTTTACAGAGACGGACGTTTTATCTGGAGGGCAGAGGCCATGTGTGAGACTCACTGGTAAGAACAAACAGAAACACTTTACATAAAGAAAGTCTTTACATTTAAATTCCATAAAACTTTCCTCAACAGTTTATGAAAAGCATAACAAATAAAAAGCAAGGTGAATATTAGCCAGAGAGCTGATATCAGGACAATAGTTGAAAGGAATGATTCGAGCACTTTCGTTCTTTTAACAGCAAACTCTGCACACATATAGAATAAAGGAGTGATAACTTCTCTTCAAGTTCAGGAATTTATTTACAGAAATAAAATGAATATCCAGAGAAAATCACTATCAAATGCTGTTTATCTGAATTAACACAATATTTCAATCAACAAATTCTCTCTGCTAGGCTAGTGAAGCTTAACTAAACTACTAAGCAAAATGAAGATAAAAAGAAACTAAGCTAAGGAACTATTTACATGCAAAAACCAACAAAAGACAAAACAAAGTGGTTAATCGTCATCAGAAAAATTCAGTGAGTCCTGGTTCACTGCTGATCTGACTTAAAGAACATGGAATGGAGTTAAATTAGCCTAAAGGAGAAGTCCGGTCAAAATCAGAAATCAAACTGCTGAAAGTACTTTAAATATAAAACTACTACATACTGTGCAATAAATTATAAGTTTTTTTTAATTAAGAATAATTTTCATTTAATCATGTTTATGTGGAGGAACCCATCTTGTTCAAGAATAGTACTGTCACCTCCCATTTTGTGACGTCACTCAGCGGACCCGCTGTTGAGCAAGTCCCAACGCTCTGTTGTTTGTCACAACGCACTATTTTCCAAGATGGCGACGACTGGTGCTCTGTGAAGCAGAGAGTGATGAAGTACTTAGTGACAGTGATGGGAGTTCCGTGGAGCTATCATCATCTGATAGCGATATGGATTTTTTAGAAGAGTTTCTTGACAGAAACCGGACTTTTGACGGAATCCAGGCATACCTATTTCCAGTGCAAACTCTGTCGGATCCTACAGTATATATATATATATATATATATATATATATATATATATATATATATATATATATATATATATATATATATTATGGCTGTCAATAGATTAAAAAAATTAATCTAATTAATTAATCTAAATTAATCGCATATAATTTTTGCTGTGAAAGTACTTTAAATCAGAATAAACTTTTGCATCACCTCCCAGAAGCTGGAAAGAAAAGAGACAAAAACATTACTACCCTATACCAGGGCTTTTCAAATTATATATATATATATATATATATATATATATATATATATATATATATATATATATATATAAAAATACTGCATTCAGATGAATTAAATCAAAATGCTGCAGCCTTTGGCAGAAATTACTAAACATCACCGAGGGATTGAAGAAAAACAAATAAAAAGTGTAATATTTTAGCCTAAAATATTTAGGCTAAAGTATTTAGACTAAAATATTAGAGTTAGTAAGTGGGGTGTGAAAAAGAGACGAAATGTTTTTGTCTCTTTTCTTTCCAGCTTCTGGGAGGTGATGCAAAAGTTTATTTTGATTATAATCATGATGAATGTCATCATTATTTAAAGAGCACTTTAACACGAGGTAAAACAAAGTGCCAAACATCAGAAATACATCAGATAAGAGATAACAACTAATAAAATAGCACTAGGTCTAAATTGTGTATAATTAGCCTAAAAAGTAGATTGAAATATGGAATATGATGACGTCTGTTAAATTCAGGTTATCTTTTTTTATTATTATTTCAGTTAATGTCTCCTGTTGACGTGAGTTCAGTTTGACACTGGCATCTGTTTAGTTCAGTTTGTCTGCTGTTGAAAACAATTGTTTATGAATTTTCTCTAATGACAGCTCAATTTTAAAACTAAGCCCTCTGTCCGTGATGTTTCAGTAAAAGTAACATGTAAGATGGAAATATTTGGATGGATATTTTATGAATAGGCCTTTTTTATGAATGTACTTATATATATATATATATATATATATATATATATATATATATATATATATATATATATATATATATATATATATTAAAAAGGAGATGAGGTGTTCTCCAGGAATTAGCTGGTTTAGAGCGGCAAGGTGTATGGAATGTGTCCCCGTTAAAAGACACGGAAGCAGATGTCTGGTTTTGTTGTAGATTTACTGTGGTTCTACAGAGGAATACAAATAACAATCAGTGCAAAACACCATACAAATATACATAAAATATGTATATCCAAACATGAAAGATTGTATTTAGCAATAACACACCTATGACTCATATCTTGTGAGCATGAATACAGCACACATTAAACGTGGTGAAAATTAGCTTAGTAGCTGAACATCAAGCAGCATAAATGCTTAACATTAGACATATAATCATGAAATATGCAAGTAACACCATACAGCAAATGAAACACCATCAAACTCACCTTCTGACATGTACACACAGCAAGTCCACTAGGCAAACATGTGTAAAGGATGAAATTTAGGGAAAAAACGGGAAATAATGAGCTGTATGCTGCTGCATCAGTAGGAAAAACTCTCAACCATCTCACACGCAGGTGTGGTGCGTTCAGTGTAGCTTCGAACATCTATGGTGCGTTCATGAACGTCAGACATATGACATTGCACCGAAAACACAATATAAATGAACAGTTTCCAAAGGGAAACATCTAAACAACAAGGACTTTCTAACATAGCCGCCCCCGACTGTGTATGCACAGTCGAATCCAACATAGAAAGTCCACTTAAGTATCTGAATCTTCGGCCGTGTCTTCCAGTTTAGGCAGCTGGACCAGCCGAGCTACCGGTCGGACGTATGTCCGATCTTTGACCTTGATGGCAGCAGTACGAACGTGTCCATCAGCCCCTGGGTAAGTGGTTAGCACTTTTCCGACAGGCCATAAAGCCCGTGGGAGCTGTGGATCGACAATGAGCACCACTTGATTTGGTTGGAGCTGTTTTCCATCCTTCAGCCATTTCTGTCTCTCCTGCAGGCTAGGTAGATAATGCCTGATAAATCTGGACCAGAAGTGGTCAACGAGGACTTGGCTATGCCTCCATCGACGATTCTCCAGGGTGTTACTAGGATCGTAAACAGCTTGTGGAAGAGATGCATCATAACGTCCCATTAGCAGGATGCTAGGCGTGATGGGATCCGGATCAGCCACGTCTGACGAGACATACCCAAGGGGCTTAGCATTCAGGATGCCCTCCACTTCCACTAAAACCGTGCGGAGCACTGCTTCAGGCACAGTCTGTTCTTTAAGTACCACTTTGAGAGCGGTCTTAACGGATCTCACTTCTCTCTCCCATGTTCCACCGAAGTGAGGAGCACTTGGGGGATTAAAGCAGAATTCTATCTGCTGTTCTGCCAACTGTTCCTTCAGTTGAGGGCCCATTGCCTCGAAGGCCTCACGTAGCTCTCTGTATCCACCGGTGAAGTTGGTCCCATTATCAGACAAGAGCTCGAAAGGTTTGCCTCTTCTAGAGATGAAACGTCGTAGCGACATCAGAAAGGCATTAGTGTCTAAGCTCTCTAGGAGGTCTAAGTGCACGCAGCGGGTTGTCATACACTTGAAGATGATGCCCCAGCGTTTCTCCGTTCGCCGTCCAATCTTGACTGTAAATGGACCAAAACAATCTACTCCAGTTGAGTAGAATGGTGGTTTGTAGAGGCGTAGACGCGCAGGTGGTAAATCTGCCATCTTAGGAACAGAAGGATTAGACCGCCATGCCTGGCATTGCATGCAACGTATCTGACACTTCTTTACCGCTTCCCTCCCCCGCAGAATCCAGAACCGACGACGCAGCTCACCTAAGACCCTTTCGGACCCAGGATGCAGGAGGGTCTCATCGAAATCCTGAATGATCAGGTTGGTTAGTGGATGCTTGGGATCCAGCAAAACTGGGTGGATGGTGTCTTGCGGTAACTGCTCTGCTCTCCGTAACCTCCCTCCGACTCTAACGAGTCCTGTGTCCTTGTCATACTCTGGAGAAAGGGAGCCCAGACGACTTGAGGCTGGTAAAGGTCGGTCGGACATGAGAGCCTTGACCTCCTCTGGGAATGATTCCCACTGCGCCCTTCTAAGGAGGAGGTTCTCTGCCTTGATGTAGTCAGCTGCTTTACTAGGTGGGACAGAATTTGGCTCAGCCGCCCCGTGAAGGGACCGTGTGGTTGTCTGCATCAGATCCTTCCACGTGGAGAACTGGCTCACATCAGGGAGTTGAGGACAGGTGTCAAAAGTTACATGTCCACAGAAGGATGATTTCTTTAGCTCGCCATCATCTGTCTCTGGATAGAATGATGGACTGGTTGGCCAGTGATCTTCCGTGTAACAAAGGAACTCAGGGCCTTTATGCCAACGATGTGGTCGGGACAGCTCCTTCAAGGTCTTACCCCGCGTGATGTCATCGGCGGGGTTGTTAGCACTGTCCACATACCTCCAGCTGTTCACGTCCGTAAGGCTCTGTATCTCCGCCACTCGAGTACCCACAAAGACCTTATAGTGACAAGATTCCGACCTGATCCAGTGTAGAACTGTAGTAGAGTCGGACCAGAGTGTTATATTCCTGATGGGTAAGGTGAGTTCGGCGCGAAGAACACTGGCTAACTGTGCACCAGTGAGGGCAGCACTCAACTCTAGCCGTGGCATGGACAGCTGTTTCTTTGGCGCCACACGTGACCTGGCCAGAACAAAGGAGACATGGATTTTATTCTGGCTGTCTTCTGTTCTTAGGTAGGCGACAGACCCATAGGCTCTCTCAGAAGCATCACAGAATATGTGCAAGTCTCTGGTTGATGATGGTGAGTCTGCAGAAACTGGTGCATAACATCTGTGCTGTTGAATGAGAGTCAATTGGTAAAAGTGTTTTAGTAATTTATATTACATGTAGCCACATACTATTAAGTAAAACTGACATTGATAATACTTAAAATCGACATATATTATGACTTTTCCCCTCCACATCTAGGGAGGGCAGCGCCCGAGCGCCCCCTATGGGCCAGCCACCACTGGTTTAGATTGATTGTTAATTACTGTGAATTAAACAAAAATGTTTACAATAACTACTTGGATTAAATTTCTTATTAGAAGCTAAAGTGAAGGAAGACAAGAAACAGAGTTTAGCATTAATTAAAAAAAACATTTTGCTGATGGCATTACTATTTTCAAATGTCTAGAAAAAACTTGATCTGAATTTCTGCTCATTCCATGCAAAGATTGTTCTTAAACGTAAACGTAAAGAAAATGTGTTGACGATGGATTAGATAAACACATACAAATTCACAAATTATAATTTTTGATAATAACAAAAATAGTGGCAAGATGTTGAGGTTAGCAAAGCTACATCTGGACGAAGGATTCTTGGACAATGAGTCAATTCAATTCAATTTATCTATATAGCACCATATCATCTCAAGGTTCTTTCCAAAGTCAGACTCCATCAGATCCTCCAGGTTGGTCAGAAAGTTTCCTCTCTAAGGAAACCCAGCAGGTTGCATCAAGTCTCTCCAAGCAGCATTCACTCATCGCAACCAGGTGTTGCGATAACTGAGAATTTGCAAAGGGATTCAGAGACAAAACTTGAGTGACCAAGAGAAGGGCTCGATAAATCCATGGACCCGAGACAGCATGTCTGCGTTTAGAAAGCTAAAGAGCTCTTTTTCATTTTGTTTTTCCCTCACGCGTGGTTCACGGTTTGTAAATAGTACAGTTATAGTTCGCTCTTCAGCTTTTCTGGACTTCCTCAGACAAAACCTTCTTATTACTCCTCGCCCCACGCCCAATCACTTAAAAAAGGGGAGTTCACTCAAAACTCCCCTTGACTCCAAATTTAGAGACCAAATAATCGAACAGTCCTGGTTTGTACTCCAGACGCGTTGCAGTGCATAAGCGCAGCAAAGTTAACCTACACGCGGCCTACGTGTAGCTCAGCTTTTTGTTTTAATCAGTCAATAAGTTTACACTAGACACATAATATGCACGTACAACATGTATAACTACGCAACCCTTAATTAGGTTAAAGTTTTAATTCAAATGCATATATGCTCCTTTGACAAGGAATAAACAGGAAAACAACATCCTGTGTCAAAGTTCACTTTTGAAGGTATCCCAAAATAATAGTTGAGTCTCAGTTCGCCCATAACTAGTAGAAGTCATCTTGTTGTTGACGCTGCTGATTGATGGAATGCACCCATTCTCTGCTTTCATCTCGCTACACTTTGTCTTTTAAAAATCCACCTGTAAGCTGCGCTACTTACGGTACGTACCCAGTGTATTTCCTCAAGAGACGAGGAAGGGGCAAATAGTCCACGAATGGGCACCAAATCACAGACAGACAGATCTCGGCCTCTTGGAATTTTGTTTTTTAATTTTGTTTTTATTGTTGTCTTAACAGGTATGAGCTAATCAAGAGTGAGACAAACCAGATGAAAGCCAAACGTCTGGATAGTCATGAGTATTACGTTTGGGACAATGTTGCTGTTGCCCTGCATGTGGAGAATACTCAGGTACCCTCACTGACATCCTGTTTACAGACAGCTTAAAACCTGAGACAATGTGGACAGAAGCTGCTCGGCTGTTTTAAAGTCCATTTGGGGTTTTCTGCAGCAACTGTCAACATAATCTGTGTGTTATCACCAAAGTGCAGTTAAACTATAACTATTATCTTTATCTTTGACTTTATCCATTAATGGCTTTTTGTTTATATTTGTAATATATTTGATGTGTAAATAAAAGATTTACTCTTTCATCTGACCTGCGGCCGCATGTCCTGGCCACTCGGGTGAAGAGAGGGGCGGAGCTCTCCACCGACCACTACCTGGTGGTGAGTTGGCTCCGATGGCGGGGGAGGAAGCCGGTCCGACCGGGCAGGCCCAAACGTATTGTGAGGGTCTGCTGGGAACATCTGGCAGAGTCCCCCGCTAGACGGAGCTTTAACTCCCACCTCCGGGAGAACTTTAAACACGTCCTGAGGGAGGCGGGGGACATTGAGTCTGAATGGACCATGTTCCACGCCTCTATTGTTGAGGTGGCTAGTCGGAGCTGTGGCCGCAAGGTTGTCGGTGCATGTCGCGGCGGCAACCCTCGAACCCGCTGGTGGACCCCAGCGGTGAGGGAAGCCGTCAAGCTGAAGGAGTCCTACCGGGCTTTTTTGGCCTGTGGGACTCCGGAAGCAGCTGATGTGTACCGGCAGTCGAAGCGGCAGGCGGCTCGGCTGGTCGCCGAGGCAAAAACTCGGGCGTGGGAAGAGTTCGGAGAGGCCATGGAGAAAGACTTCCGTACGGTTTCGAAGCGATTCTGGTCCACTATCCGGCGTCTCAGGAGGGGGAAGCAGTGCGGTACCAACACTGTTTACAGTGGGGGTGGTGTGCTGCTGACCTCGACTCGGGACGTCGTGCGTCGGTGGGCGGAATACTTCCTTAATCCTTAGACCTCCTTAATCCCACCAACACGTCCTCCATTGCAGAAGCAGAGCCTGAGGACTCTGGGTCGGGTTCTCCCATCTCTGGTGCTGAGGTTGCCGAGGTTGTTAAAAAGCTCCTCGGTGGCAAGGCCCCGGGGGTGGATGAGATTCGCCCTGAGTACCTTAAGGCTCTGGATGTTGTGGGGCTGTCTTGGTTAACGCGGCTCTGCAACATTGCGTGGACATCGGGGGCAGTTCCCCTGGATTGGCAGACTGGGGTGGTGGTCCCCCTATTTAAAAAGGGGGACCGGAGGGTGTGTTCCAACTACAGAGGAATCACACTCTTAAGCCTCCCTGGTAAGGTCTATTCAGGGGTTCTGGAAAGGAGGGTCTGTCGGATAGTCGAATCTCGGATTCAGGAAGAGCAGTGGGGTTTTCGTCAAGACATAATTTAACAACAGTTTTTTTTCACAAATGAGCAACTGTTGTAATTAGTCACATTAGGTCACACGGGTACATGTGACCTAATGTGATCCATGAACTGTCAGAATGCCGGACTTCCAGTTCTATGCAAGTTTCCCAAATCAGGGTCACAAATGATCATCAAGATAATCAAGTTTTATTATTTACTTATAGATTCAAAACCAAAAAACATCTCATGTGAGACTCAGAACCTGCATCAAGCAAGATGTTGCCAATTTGGGTCAGATTATATCATGCACAACAAAGATGAGTTCTTTCTATACCTCCTTAGCCAGCGTTTATCTCACTGCAGGTATTTCACAACCACCCCTCCTTTAAAAGACATCTTTTCGAACCCTGATACTGCTCCTCAGTGAATTAAAAATATTTTATCCCCACCATAATTCTATCCAATAACAAGTTTCAGCATTTGGTAGACACCTTTTCAAAGGGACTTACAAACTAGGGCATAATCCAGTTAATATGACACTAACCATAAACCACTTTAAACGAAGACAACTACTCAGGTTTCATCAGGGGTAACGGTGTAGAAATAGAGATGGCATTGGGAGAGCAGTTAGATGTAGATGATCATAAACAGCACCAGGAGCTGAGTGTTGGTTCAGGTATGTGCAACAGAAAATAAGACCTAATAAACTTCGACAGAAACTGAAGTACTGTAAAGCAGGCAAAGTCAAATCCCGTGGTAGTTTTACAGACCTTGAAGATGCCAAACACTTGGTTCAGACCTTGTGGCCAAAGTGGCTGGGTCCTCTGGAAGTGGAACTCTCACTTAAGCTGAGATACCCAGGTATGATCTTTGAATCACTGACTTCATGTTATCCAGTGTCTTCTAACCCTGCCTGCTAGCTGAATTCTTGCGGTTTTTGTGCGTTCACAAACACACGGGAATCCATCTTGTCCCACTCCCACTTCAAACGTTTGTGTCCAAACCAGTGAGAGCTGTAGATCACGCCCTGATGAAGCCAATAGGACCACGTCATCCGCGAATAGCAGAGACGCAATCCTAAGGCCACCAAAACGGATCCCCTCAACACCTTGGCTGCACCTAGAAATTCTGTCCGTCAGTCTTCTTCCTCTTATCCGGGGTCGGGTCGCGGGGGTAGCAGCTTCAGTAGGGAGGCCCAGACGTCCCTCTCCCCAGCCACTTGGGCCAGCTCCTCAGGAGGAATCCCAAGGCGTTCCCAGGCCAGCCGGGAGACATAGTCCCTCCAGCGTGTCCTGGGTCTTCCCCTGGGTCTCCTCCCGGTGGGACGTGCCTGGAACACCTCACCAGGGAGGCGTCCAGGAGGCATCCTGACCAGATGCCCGAGCCACCTCAACTGGCTCCTCTGGACGTGGAGGAGCAGCGGCTCTACTCTGAGTCCTCCCCGGATGACTGAGCTCCTCACCCTATCTCTAAGGGAGAGCCCAGACACACTACGGAGAAAACTCATTTCAGCCGCTTGGATCCGGGATCTCGTTCTTTCGGTCACGACCCAAAGCTCGTGGCCATAGATGAGGGTAGGAACGTAGATCGACCGGTAAATCGAGAGCTTCTCCTTTTGGCTCAGCTCTCTTCACCACAACGGATCGGTACAGCGCCCGCTTCACAGCAGACGCTGCACCAATCCGCCTGTCCATCTCCCGCTCCATCTTCACCTCATTCCTGAACAAGACCCCAAGATACTTGAACTCCTTCACTAGGGGCAGCACATCCTCCCCAACCCGGAGAAGGCACTCTACCCTTTTCCGGTTCAAGACCATGGTCTCGGATTTGGAGGCACTGATTTTCATCCCGGCCGCTTCGCACTCGGCTGCGAACCGCTCCAGTGAGTGCTGTAGATCACGCCCTGATGAAGCCAATAGGACCACGTCATCCGCGAATAGCAGAGACGCAATCCTAAGGCCACCAAAACGGATCCCCTCAACACCTTGGCTGCGCCTAGAAATTCTGTCCATAAAAGTTATGAACAGAATCGGTGACAAAGGGCAGCCTTGGCGGAGTCCAACTCTCACCGGAAACGAGTCCGACTTACTGCCGGCAATGCGGACCAGACTCTGACAGCGGTCGTACAGAGACCTGACAGCCCTTATTAAAGGGCCCGGTACTCCATACTCCCGGAGTACCCCCCACAAGATCCCTCGGGGGACACGGTCGAATGCCTTCTCCAGATCCACAAAGCACATGTAGACTGGTTGGGCAAACTCCCATGCCCCCTCCAGAATCCTGCTGAGGGTATAGAGCTGGTCCAGTGTTCCACGGCCAGGACCAAAACCACACTGCTCTTACCTCTTAACAGTGATGGTAAAGACCATTTTAAAATTAACTGCAGCGATTTTTAGCAACAGATGGCAAAGCTGTGGCTGCAGGTCACTACAACCAAAAACCCACAGACACAACTTCGGCTTAGAGATCCCATATTGAGATATTTAACTGCTGTCTTTGAAACAACAGTGGACAAAGCTGGAAAAAGGAACATTCCCAACCACAAATTGAATTTTTGAGGTCTATAAGTCTTATGTCAATGTCATGGTAAATCATAACTCTTATTATGACAAAACGTATTTCATAACCGTACGGTCATTGTCCATTCCTTCTAGTAAGGTGTACCTAATAAAGTGACCAGTGAGTCTATACATTCTCAACCAGGATTTGTTTAAATGAAAACAACCAGTTTGTGTCAAATGTTAAATGTGAACATATTTCAGGCTGATATCTCAATCTAACTCTGCGTTGCAGTTATCGAACTCAAACTAGTTCTTACTGGGAACGATGGAGGAGAGAGGAAGTCCACTGGAAACGCTTTGGTGGGGAAGCGCGTTTTCACTCATTCAGGTAACTGTGCTGAAATTAAACGTCTTTAAAGATCCCGCACTAAAAT
Organism: Fundulus diaphanus; assembly: GCA_037039145.1. Lineage (NCBI taxonomy): Eukaryota > Metazoa > Chordata > Actinopteri > Cyprinodontiformes > Fundulidae > Fundulus > Fundulus diaphanus. The sequence goes on along the minus strand of JAZIBN010000294.1, from coordinate 50,473 downwards.
TGAACCGACTCAGTTTTACATTTATCATCAGAAGCTGAAAAGCTGAACAGCAGGAGGAGCTTTAAGATGTGAAAGTTTACTCGATGAGATATAAGATCCTTTTACAGGAAATCATTTTACATCTGATCTGATGGAAGAAGAGTTTTACAGCAAGCTGAGACAAAACAAAGATAAATAAACTTCCTCCAGGAAATCTCAGCTGATACATAAACTCTATAGAACATGAACTGACATCAGGGAGCAATAAAGAATAACAATGTTCTCAACAGAGACCATTAAAGCAACAAAATAAGTAAATAGCTTAAAACAACTAACAAAGATTATAAACTGAAACTCTACATCTTCAGATCTGACAACTTGTGATCCTGAAACTTTACACTCTGGTATAATCGTCAAGTTGCTTCAAACAAGTTTGACTTTGTTTTCACACATTTTAAGTTTACAAAAAGGCAAATATAAATGTTTTCTTGTAAATATAAATACATACATTTTTAACAAAATAGGAAGACTTGCTTGGATCAGTACCAATCAGCCTGGTCTGGATCTGGGGGAAGAAATGTCATGTCAACGCGGACATCAATGCTAACTCATGTCCGCACAAGTATGTGTGGGCCGTTAGAGTCACAGGTCAGGTGGTAATTTGTCATCAATACACTAGGAGATGAGATATCCCCTCATTCAGCAATTATTTCTCACTAATAATACAAATTTACAGGCAGGTACCCAGCCAAACTTTAGCCAATCCCACAATGGGCTTATTCTAGTCGTTTAGCAATAATAACATCCTGTTTTCTCTCAACACAGCATTTTGTTCAGAGAATGTCACGGTGGACGACCTGGTAGTGAAGATCATCAACACTCCAGACCTCTCAGATCTAACGGATAAGAAGGAGAAGACCTTAGACTACATCAGACTCTCAGGTCCAGAACTTCAGGTCTTCCTACTGGTCATCAGGCTTCAGAGCATCAGAGCAGCACAGATGGAGGAAACTGCTAGAGAATTTGAATCAGTGTTTGATAAAGATGCCTGGAGACGCACCATGATTCTCCTGACCCACCAGGACCAGACAGAACCAGACATCCAGAACCTGCCACTAGAGATTCAGGAGATCCTGGCTGAGAAAGTGGGCTACAGATACCGGGTCTTCAACAGCAGCCTTGACCATAGAGACCCCCGACTGGTCTCAGATCTGCTGAATGAGGTGAAGGAGATGATTGTTCAGTTATAACCAGCTTCATTATAGGGACACCAAACTTTAAAGATAATTTTATCTCCTTTAGAGGCTCAGCCTCTCTGACAGCAGTAGTGTTCAGGAGCCGTGGAATATTTCCTTAATCTCTGGTGTTCATGTGTATATATAAAATCTGAATAATTTAAGGGCAGCTGTGGTCTAGAATAGCATCCTAGTGGATCAGAGCTGCTGTTGTCTGGTTCAGCTCTACTATGAAGCCATAAAGTTTCCATCGTCTCTATCGCTGCTTCTTCATGAAGCAGAACTCTGGTCTTCAGGGTCTGAGGCGAGCAGAGAAACGGCTGCATTCAGGATTTAAACCTGCTGTCCCAGATATAAACTTATCAGTTTAAACTTTATTATAATCTGCTTAAAGTAGGAGGGAGTTTGTAACATTCACAGATATTCAATAAGCAAAGCCTGAGAGACGATATTTAAAGGAGCATAAACCCAACACATCATTAGCTCAGAACAGAAATGATTTAAAATCATTAAATGTTAATGGAGTCACTCCCTTTTTGATAAAATTGCTTTAATCCATAACAGTTAACATGAAATATGAGTTTTAGAGCATATAGACCTTGGTTTACCTTCATACATGTAAAGCTCAAAGATTCATCAGGATTTCTGTTAATGCTCCTCCGCCCTCACACTGATTAAATTTCTGTTTTACAGATCAATTTTCTGTCCTATCACCATGCTCCATTGCTTCCTCCTGCTGTGATTATACATCAAGACGCACCACCTTGTCCAAAACTGCCACTGGACGACTACCACATCCCACCAACCAACTATACGCAGGAACTGACGAGGCAGGAACAACTTCATCTCCACTCACTGCGTGTGACATTGTCCCAGTGTCGTCTCATTGAAGCGTCAACAAGAGCTCAAAGAGCAGTACCCCAATGGCATTTTCTGAGGAAAAAGAGGGTGACGGCGTCTCAGTTCAGACAGGTGTGTCATGTGCGAGAGGTTAAAACTGCTAACAACCTGGCTGTGAGGATCCTAGAGGGAATGAGACCGACTGCAGACATGCAGAGAGGGCGTGACATGCAACCAGGAGCTTTGAAAGAATATGCAACCATGAAAAAGGTGAACACAACCCCGTGTGGGTTTGTTGTGCACCCAGATGCGCCATGGTTGGGAGCATCACCTGACGGGCTGGTGTATGATCCAGAGGAGAATCCTGAGTTTGGATTGGTGGAAATTAATTGTCCCAACACTCAGAGCTACAGCAACTGTAAATACCTGGTGAATGAGGAAGGCGAGTACAAACTTAGGAAGAGTGACCGTTATTACTGGCAGGTACAGGGGCAGCTGCTCATCACGGGAATGTCATGGTGCGACTTTGTTGTACGTGCCACTGATGACATGTTTGTGCAGCGCATTTATAGGGATGAGGAGGTGATGACCAGTCTAAAACAGGGGTGTGATCAGTTTTTCTTTTATACTTACCTCCCAAAATATTTATCTGGAAGTTTAAAGATAACAGATCTTCAGTACTGCTAGTTCCATTTAAACACTTTGTTCATCAATGGCACAAATGCATACGTTTTGAGTAAACACAGTAAAATTAAGTCAGTAAAGTTAGTATCCTCAATATTTTAACTATTCATGTTTCAATGTAATCTTTTTGGGGGTGGTTTCCATTACATAGCAAATGTTTAGACTGTTGCAAGACTCCTGAAAATTTGTTTGTTAATGAAATGTATTGATATGTATATAACAGAGGTTTGGGAAAAGAAACACTTAATAGTAAAAGTTTCCCAAAATAGAAAATCATTAATAACTGGTCTACAAATGTCACAACTGAACACAAAAATGGCTATTAAACTAACTGTATACAAATGATTCTTGTAATATTAAAAAACAGAACTACATAGAAACACAAAGTATATTAGATTATAAACAGAAGTGAAAACAAAATGTTTAGATGGTCAATGTAACAATACACAAATTATTGTAAATTAGCTTAAGATGAGCAAATCATTTGGAAATCAATTAAGCCAAATATGTACAATTAAATCTAACCGGGTCAACCTTTAACAATCTTTTTCTGGCCCAGGATTTAACAAGAGATTTAATCTGGTTGTTAACCAAGACACAGGCCACAGCAAAAAGCTGCTTAATGCAGCCAGCTGGGGATCTCACTGTAGAATAGTTTGTGTTTTCTCACCCTCCTGATGACACGCTCCACGTGAACACTGAGCCTCGCAAAACACTTCCCAACCTCTGCTCCTGACAGCTCTTAATGTTTTTACCAAAGATTTATAGAACCATGTATCTGGGATGTTGAATATCTGTCGTTTCACATGTATGTAAACTATTCTTTGAATGGGACAATTCCAACATTTTGATGGTGTGGGTCTGATGGTGATGTGTGCAAAATAATAAACATCTTAAAAAATGATTTAAGGTTTCAGATTCGCTATAACGGGAAGAAATAAGCAGTACCTGCCAAACATTTGAAGAGTAAAAACATCCTCTTTTAGCTTGTTTAGAGATTAAATCCCATCTTTTATCTATACCAGCTGGTTCATGCAGGGAGGCATCATGGGGTGGAGGGGCGGGGGCTAGTGCCCGTCCTCAGTGGTCATCAGGCGGAGTCCACCCTGGACAGGTTGCCAGTCTAAAAGCAGATTCTTTAATGCTTTAAATGTGTTGCTGCTGACAGAAGGAAGTAGAAATGTGCTGAATGTCAACAGAACCGTCTCCAGAACATCACTGTGTCCATCAGGGCGGTCAGAAGAGGGTCAAGCAATATAACCAATACTAAAACAGTGTGATGCCCAGACAGACGGAGAACCCGGTATTCAAGCCAGACACTGTGCTGCACAAAAAAAGGTTTATTGATAATGCCAGAAAAACTGGTACAAGCAGGAAAACACCGAGGTGACCAGAACCTGATGGTTCTGATTGCAGGCTGTTCACAGCAGGAGATGAAGAGCAGACAGACTGAGGCTGGAGACAGGTCCATGAGGCGGGCTCGGGTCAAACACTATGAGGCAGAGATCTGTTGGGCCATAGCGAGGTTTATCATCATGAAACAGTTCAGGTCGTTGTCCAGAACCAGCATGACGAGTCCAACAGGGACAAGGCAAGACGAAGGAATCCAGAAAACAAGAAGTTGATCATAAACCTGGCAAGACAGGCAAAGAAGCCAGACATCTTCTCACTCTGTGGTTTTCATTAATCTGGTGCCGTATATGAAGGCAGGGAAACAGGAAACAAAGTGAGTCTGACTGGGTTGCAGCCGGACCAGAACCCACAGACACCCAGTTCTCCTGAAGCCGATGAACAGAAGCTCTAAGAGCTCAATAAATAGTCTTCAGCTTCAGAGCAGAGCCTCACAGCTGATCTGACCAACTTCTCACGAGAAGTTTCATCTCCACCTCGCCTTCGATCAGCGGCTCCATCCTAAACCAGGGTGAACTCACAGGGAAAGATCCAGAGACTTTAAAACAGCTTCTTTCCCAAAGCTGTGAGGACTATCGCCCCCTGCTGGTGATCAGTAATCCAGCAGCCCAGTTCATGGTCTGTTCCAGGTTTACAAACATGCTGCTGGTTCCACAGGTTCTGAATCAGAAATATTTACAGTCTCTCACCTGCTGATGACTATTTACACACCTCAGACTCTCATGGTCTGCTACATCCATGCTTTTGCACGATCATTTAAATCGTTCTGTGAAGTGGCTACAGTCGGTTTTGACTGAGATCAGCTGCAGAAGGACTATCGTTTTAACTTCTCAGGAGGAGTTTTCAGGCATTAAACCAACTGAACATCAGGTCTTTGTTGTGTCTTTGTGTTTTCTATGAATTCTGAGCCGAAATTCTGACCAGAATTTCTTTGTGATCACCTAATGACAATAAAGTTTCATGGTACTAGACATTCACCTGTCAAATCTTCCATTTGTTGCCTTGATGAATTAGGATGTGCGGGAAATAATAACACTGTAATAATAATAACGTGTGTCTTGTCCATCCCGTCCCAAGATACGCTGGTGCACATGTGATTCCCACGCAGCTGCTGGTGGGAAAACTGGTGATAGACAGCGATTCTTGACTATGTTCACGCACAGAGCTGTGATACTTTTCATTATAATTCAGACAGGTGCAGTTCATTTTAAAGATGCAGGTTTAGCGCGTATTCAGACGGGAACAGGGAAACTAGAGGTGGGGCTGCGGGGAGCTGAGGTGTGTTTACCTGCTGTGAAACAATCAGGAAATAACTTTTATTTCTCTGATCAGATTTATCGAGGCTGGCGCTCTGTTATTGTTTCACACTCTCTCCCTCTCTGTCTCATTCGACATAAATCAAATTAAACTTCTTCATGTTTCTATTTTGCGGCGTAAATTGTGAGTCAGACTCAGGTTTAGAAGCTGGAACATTAAATAAATAAACATGAAGATCATCAGTCTCTGCTTCAGACGTTTCAGGTTGTGGAGTTTGACCGATCTGAGTCTCTTTCTTTCTTTCTTTCTTTCTTTCTTTCTTTCTTTCTTTCTTTCTTTCTTTCTTTCTTTCTTTCTTTCTTTCTTTCTTTCTCTGATCCACTGATGCACCTGATAATCCTCAGGATCCTGTTAAGGATGTAATGTGTAACTTTACCGCAATTTAATTCAAATTCTGTTCTTTATTTCCATAACCTTTGCTATGATGGTTGTGTTGTTATAGCTGCAATTTTCTTTCTTTCTGGTTTTTTGTTACGTGTGATCTGGTCATTTGAACAAGATTAACATGCCACCTTTAATATGGCTATAAAAAAGCTTGTTGATTTTTTATTTTTTTTCTGAAGATTGGGGGTGCGTAAACCCGGTTGGGGCTCAGAAGGGGGTGTGTAGCTAAAAAAGTTTGTGAACCGCTGGTATAAGCCAAGTCATGATGTTTTCTAGAAGAATTACCAGGTCAGCTGTCACGCACACAGCCTGCTCTGGTTCTGCTCCCCACAGAACAATAATAAAGAAAATAATCATAATTATGTTAGTTTAGCGGAGGCCTGAGTTCAGCAGGATCACAGAACCATGAGTGCTGCCACAGTTTAGGACTCATCCATGGGTCAGAACGTCATGGACGGGTCGGTTCAGGGATCCCAGACCCGTCAGTCCTCTGAAGAGGTCCAGCTGCAGAGACCACAGGAGTTAGAACCAGAACCAGAACCAGAGGAGAACTCCTGGGTCCAGTTCAACATTAACTGGCCGAGCAGAACCGGCTACTCAGCGAGTTTTATGGGGTGGTGCCTAGTGGTTAGAGCAGCGCGCTCTGAGAAGGTTACAAGTGCCTGGTTTGATTCCCGCAGACTGCCCTGTGGGTCCCTGAGCAAGACCCTTAGCCCCAGATTGCTCCCTGGTGCTGTGAAAGCTGCTCCCATCATGTTCCAGCAGGACCTCTGAGAACCCTAACCCTCCACGTTCCTCCAGCAGCACCAAGGCTGCCATGGATCCAGAACCAGAGCAGGAACCAGCTGAGTGGTCAGGAGTTCTGATCAGACCCGGTTTCTGTCCCTCAGACGATCTACGTGCATTAATGCCAGTTTCCATCCAGATGTGACAGAAACAGGAAGATTTCCAGTTTCCCTCTGATTCAGGTTGGTTCCGTCATTTCTGAGTTTTTTCCTTGTTGTTTGAGGCTGAATGTGATTCTGCTTCTTTGTATGAATATAAACAATTAAAGCTAAAAGTAATTTAAAAAATAATTTTGTGAAAACAGACTATTAATACCAACTATCAACATTTAATGTCCTAAATCAGACACGTTAAACGTGTCCACCACTCCTACTGTAAATGAACGTAGAAGAGCGCCGAGCATTTGTAGTTTTATGCATTAGTGCAGCATTTCCTCTGCGTGTAGCTGGGATATCCATTATTTTTACCCGAACACTGGATGGCGCTCCTCGCTTTACTTACGTAGACCTAAATAGAGAAATCACATTGAAGCAGAAAGCACAGCTTCACTTCTGAGTCTCCCATGAATTTAGTTTAGAAGGTGTCCTTTATTTTGGAGGTAACACGATGCCAGGCAGAGAGCAGTTCCTGAATGGACCTGGGCTATCAGTAGCCTATCGTTAGCTTTAGATAAATGTTAAATCATCAAACAGCCACTCTGGGACGCATACAGCAGTAAAACCAGGTGATGATGAGGGGGGAGCTCGGCTCGGGTTGCCAGGTCAGGGGCAGTGCCCGCCAACATGATGCAATAATAGGGAGGTTTTTGAAACGGCTTATTTTCCAGAAACCAAAACATTTTCTTATTGCCATAAAGCAGCTGGATGTTTTTTTTTTTAGCGCTTGGACTGTTTCTAGAAGCTGTAGAGACTCAAATGAAAGTATTAAAACGTGCTAACAGTGAATTTTGGTTAATAGGTCCCATTTAAAAATATATTTTCAAATTTACAGCACAGCTGAATTCATGGTACATAACGCATATTTACACTAGTCCGGCCATCTTATCAACTGGTTTGTTTTACAGGGAAGCACCACCTCTTCTTCACACAGGGGGGCTGAACTCAAATTTAAGACAATTACGCAAAAAGTGAATTTATTTATATTGACTAAACTGTGTTTTTTTATACATATACATATATATATATATATATATATATATATATATATATATATATATATATATATATATATATATATATTAGGTTGTATTTCATGTCTTTTCTAAATGAAGTTTAGTTTTTTTATTCTGGTGCTTGCAGTGACACATTGCAGCCTGTAGAGGTCCTCGTTCTCCTCTTCTCTGGACCTCCTGCTGATGCTCTCTGACCCTCAGATTCATCCTGATCACCCCCACCTGCCTCAGATCCACCTCAGGGCTCCTCCTGCAGACTCACCTCGGCTTTTCTAGGGTTTTTGTGTTTAGGGCTTCCTGCACCGCAGCATGTTCAGTTCCTCTGGTTTTAAATGTGATTAAAGGTTTATTTCTGTTTCACTTTATAACATTAGCTGTAGAAGCATTCTGCTGTGGTGGCTGTAGCAGTTCAGTTTGAGGAGAATGAGTCGTACGGCAGCATTTAATGAGAATAAAGGCGTCCTCTGTGTGACTGCGACGTCTCCAGTGTTACAGTGAAACAAAGTCTTTCTGTCCTCCCAGTCCTTCACTGTAAACACTGCAGCCATCCTCTCTGATGAACGCGTTAAAATCTCTGTATAACTTCATTTTCATCTCACACCCAACAACTGCCTCCATTTAGACTGAATCAAATTTAACTCTGCAGGAGAAACTCCCAATCAGGTCATATTTGTCTAATTAAAACACATTTTAATAACTGGAACAAGTCAATTTTTCAATAACTGAAAAATTGACTTCCGGCGGCGCCCCTGGCGGCAGCAGCCGAACACAGCTCTGTACCAACTCGCGGACTTTTTGCATAAAAATGCATAAAAATGCCGCCAAACTCGCTGGAAACCACTCATCTACCCAGCCGATCAGTACTTGACCGCGAGCGCCTGTTGGAGTTGCGATCAAGTTGTGTTTTTGGACTTTTAAATACCACGCTCGTCTGCTTACGTGACTGTGGCGTCCTACGGAGACCAGCCCCGGAGGCCTGTGAAGCGGCGGCCTCGACGAGCAGCTCACGCCGGAGGAGAGCGACGCGGAAGCTTTCATCATCAATCCCAGACACCGCCGTTAGCCTGGAGGGGCTAGCTACTTTCCGCGCCGACAGACAGACAGAACTCTGCGGTAAGACCCGAGGGGGCGGACTCTGCGTTTACATCAATAACACCTGGTGTAAAAATGCTAGATTAGTCACAAGTTTCTGCTCTCCGGACATTGAGCTTATGATTATTAGCTGCAGACCTTTTTATCTGCCTAGAGAGTTCACTGTTGTTATCATCGCAGCGGTTTACGTCCCTCCCAGCGCTGATACTAAAGAGGCTATGACTGTTCTCTATCGGACTATCTCTGAGCTGCAATCTGCACACAGAGGGTGTTTTCATCATTGCTGGGGATTTTAACCAGGCAAATATGAAAACTGTTCTCCCTCATTTTTACCAACACGTGGATTTTGCAACTCGGGGAGAGAACACTCTAGACCTAGTTTACACAAACATAAAAGAAGCATTCAGAGCAGCCCCCCGCCCCCACCTGGGCTCTTCAGACCACCTTTCTGTGATGCTAATTCCTGCATACAGGCCCCTGCTGATCAGAGCTAAACCTGTAGTGAAGCAGGTGAGGGTGTGGACTGAGGGAGCAATGGAGGCGCTCCAGGACTGTTTTGAGTGCTCTGACTGGAACATGTTCAAAGCTGCAGCAACTTATGAGGACAAGATCAACATTGATGAGTACGCCATGACCGTGTCAGCCTACATCAACAAATGCATTGAGGACGTCAGCACCACCAAGACCATCATCACCCGAGCCAACCAACGACCCTGGATTACTGCGGAGGTCCGTCAAGCGCTAAAAGCACGGAACTCAGCCTTCAAGTCTAGTGACAAGGAGGCTCTGAGGACAGCGAGAGCCAACCTGAACCGTGCCATCAGGCTTGCAAAGCGGAACCACAGCCAGAAAATCCAGGAGCTTTTCCACGATGCCAGCAACACCAGGAGCATGTGGAAAGGCATCCGGGCGATCACTGAATACAACACGCCCTCCCCCCCGGTGGGTGAAGTTGATGCTGACTTCCTCAATGGACTAAATAACTTCTTTGGGAGGTTTGAGGCACTGAACAGCACTCCAGCAGTGAAAGCTGTTCCCCATCAGGAAGAGGAGGTCCTCTGCCTTGACACTGCCGACGTGTTGAAGACTCTGAGGAGAGTCAACCCGCGAAAGGCCCCAGGCCCCGACAACATACCTGGGCGGGTGCTCAAGGAGTGTGCAGGTCAGCTGGCTGGTGTCCTCACAGACATTTTTAACACCTCGCTGGACCAAGCCACAGTGCCAGCATGCTTCAAGTCTGCCTCCATCATTCCGGTGCCAAAGAAACCTCAAGTCACCTGTTTCAACGACTACCGGCCTGTTGCACTGACTCCCATCATGATGAAGTGCTTTGAAAGGCTGGTAAAGGAACACATCGTCTCCAGTCCCCCCCCAACACTCGACCCGTTCCAGTTTGCCTACCGACGGAACCGCTCCACTGAGGACGCCATCTCCTCTGCTCTTCACCTGAGCCTGGCACACCTGGAGGAGAAGAACACGCACGTGCGGATGCTGTTCCTGGACTTCAGTTCAGCGTTCAACACCATCATCCCACAACATCTGGTGGGAAAACTGGAGCATCTGGGCTTCAGCACACCCCTTCGCAACTGGCTGCTGGACTTCCTAACCAACAGACCTCAGTCGGTCCGGGTCGGACAGAACACCTCTGATGTCATCACCCTCAGCACGGGCTCCCCTCAGGGCTGCGTCCTGAGCCCCCTGCTGTTCACTCTGATGACACACGACTGCGTCCCCAGGTTCACCACCAATCACATCGTGAAGTTTGCGGACGACACAACGGTGGTGGGCCTGATCAGAGACGACAACGACCAGGACTACAGAGAGGAGGTGGAGCAGCTGGCGGGCTGGTGCAGAGACAACAGCCTGATCCTGAACGTGGAGAAGACGAAGGAGATCATCGTCGACTTCAGGAAGAACCGGCCCTACCACGCTCCACTGCTCATCAACAGCTCAGCTGTGGAGGTGGTCAGCAGCACCAAGTTCCTGGGGGTGCACATCACGGACAACCTCACCTGGACTGTGAACACCATGTCACTGGTGAAGAGGGCACAGAAGCGACTGTACTTTCTGCGGAGGATGAGGAGAGCCCGCCTGCCCCCGCCCATTCTCACGACCTTTTACAGAAGCACCATAGAGAGTATTCTGACCAGCTGTCTCTCTGTGTGGTGTGGAGGCTGCAGTGCCTCCGACTGGAAGAACGTGAGGAGAGTGGTGAGGACAGCAGAAGGGATCATCGGGGCTCCTCTTCCCTCCATTAAAGATATTTCATCGCAGCGCTGTGTGTCTCGAGCCCGTAACATCATCAGGGACCCCTCACACCCCCACCATAGACTATTCTCCCTGCTGCCCTCTGGGAAGAGGTTCCACAGCATCCGTTGCAGGTCCACCAGGTTCTGCAAAAGCTTTTTCCCTGCTGCCATCAGACTGTTGAACTGCTGAAGTATAAAAACGGACTGTGTACCACACACGACCCGCTAATTTGCACATTTGTATGTATCCTTCAATATCGCTGCTGCACTTTTTCCGGAAACGTACTGCAAAACTGTTTACAATGCAACTGTCTATTGTTAAATCACTGCTGCACCTTACTGCATATTTGTTTACATTGCTTACATTGTCTCTACATTTCAATCTGCCTACTGCTCACTGCTGCACTTTATCCGAAATTTAATTGAAAGTTATCCTGTATTTGACTGTGATTTACCACTGCATTTTTCTTATCCTGTACTGTAAATTCACTGCAAGGTATCCTGTAGAGTTACTGCAATCTTTCTGAGCTGTATGAAAAAAACGAAATTTCGTTCTGTATGCACTCTGTGCTACAAAATGACAATAAAGAAAGTCTAAGTCTAAGTCTAAGTTTATAGAGCCAGACAGGTCGATGATATTAATCCTGTCCATGTAGAATCATCTAAAACCTTTTTATTAAGCAGCATTAAAACTATCCTCTGCTGTCTGTCTCATTCTGCTCTAAAACGGGTCGACCGTCAGAACAACAACGGGGTCGTCATCGTGCGTCCCAGCAGACAAACAGACGCAGTGTGTGTGGCCCCTCCCTCAGTGACCCCCAAACCTCCGTCACAGAGTCCCACTGTTCAGCGTTCAGACCAACATGCGGCCAAAACACTCGCTGGTTCACAGGATGGCTGCAGCGCCGCATCCATCGCCTCTGGCCTTCATCACCCTCCTCTTCATCCTGCCAGGTGAGAGCCACACACATGGCCTTTGCTCCGGGGTTCGTTAGCAGCTCGTTGATTAATGAGCTGCTCTGAATCTGGTTCTCATCTCTCAGCTTCTGGTTCCTTCATGTTCATTTGAGCGCCGCCTTCATGAAGCCTTATTATAACAGGAAGCTCTGTTTTCTGTGCCTCAGCAGCAGTTTTATTATTATTTTCTGTATTACGGCTAAATATTGGATCCTGAATTTAACGCACAGGATTGGTTGTGGCTCCTTTTGCATGAATTGTTGCATTAATTTGGCCTCCGGCTCGTCTCTGGGCTCAAATAGTTTCAAAGGTAGAAAAACATCAACAGGAGGATGATGAAATGTTTTGGATTTTTAAAAGACGAATTCACACTGCAAAAATACAACTAAAAAATAGAAATTTGTTCTTGAAATTAGAGTATTTTTCTATGATTTGAGCAGGTAAATAAGATTATTTCCTAATGGAATAAGATATTTGCACCTAAAATAGGAAAAATTCATCTCCATGGTTTTATTTCAAGCGCAGGATGTCTAATTATCTCATTGTAGGGGTAAAGATACTCATTCCATTGGCAAATAGTCTTATTTACTTGCTCAGATCAAAGGCAAATACATTAATTTCAAGAAAATTTACTTATTTTTAGTTCTCTTTTTGCAGTGCATAAACCTGTAACAAGGAAGTTTACTCAGCAAATAGAGCAGAAACAAGAGAAAACTCTAAATCCTAAAGAAAAGTCCAGAAAGTTTCCTCTAAATCATCACATGGCCGTCTGGACGGCTAATGGAGACGTGATCGGTGAATCCAGGTTCCCTCATTACTGCAGAAACATAAAACCTGATAAACTGAGGAGCATTAATCTGATCTTGTCTGTTTATTCTCTGTCATTCTGAAGGCGGCCCGCTGACGTCCGTCTCCTGTTTCAAGGTGACGGAGGGGGGCGTGGCCTCTCTGTCCTGTCAGTACTCGGTGAAGCGCTTCGGTCTGAGTCGGGTCTGCTGGGGTCGAAGCTGCGGGACGTTCTGGTGCAGCAACATCCTGGTGCAGACGGACAAGACCGGCGTCGTCTCCAAGGTCAGCCGTCTTCATTCAGGCCTTAATTCAGACTAAAGACCAACAAACCGCCGTCTGGCTTCTTCTAGTGCTTCATACCGCCCTACAAACACCGGCCTGATGCATGCTGCCCCCTGCTGGCCAGTCAGAGATGATCTGAATTAAAAATGCGTTCATCTAACTGTAAATTACGTCAAAATCATTAAAAAGAGGCAGAAATAAGATGATTTTTGGTCTTGATGACTAAGATGTTAATTTACATGTTTTTTAACATTTTAACTCAGAGCTTCTGCAAATTTGCAGAATCTAGTTACGCTTCTTTGCTGCGTTTGATAGAATTAGTTTCAGATGTATTATTATTAATAGTCCCAGCCTTTCATTTCTTCATTTATTTTGCTGACAGCTCAATTTAAGCTTCTCACTAGTTTCCAGACCAAAGAAACTTGTTCAGAACGAGCAAAGATCTGCCGCGACATACGGAGGATTTATGAAGATGCACCAAAAATATAGCAGGACTGATCCAGGGGTACTTTCTATGTTGAAGAAAAGAGTTAATAGCAGCAGTAACTGAAGTTCCTGAGAGCCAAAACACAAAACAAACAGAATATATTTATATGGAGCGTTTCCATGTTTACACTGAAAAACAAAATACTTTAGAACATAATATTCCTTCATTTACCCCTTAGTAGAAAAATTCTGACTCAGCATTAAACTGAGGCAAAAACAAACACTGCAGAATGAGGAACTAAGAATAAGCTTTTATTATTATTATTATTATTATTATTATTATTATTATTATTATTATTATTATTATTATTATTATTATTATTATTATCAGCGACATCTTTGCCAGCTGAATTAAAGGTTTAAAGCATTTTCTTTTCCACTGCTTTGCAATACAGGAAAGTGACACTTAAATTCTACACTTTCTCTAAATCAGGGCTCAACTGCCTTTTATTTAGTGTCCCTTTTTTTTTAAAAAATTACTAATTTTAAAAATAATAACTTCTGCCCTTTATTAGAAACAAATGAATGTTGCAGCAGCATCAAAGATATTCTTGAGGATTTTTCCTGATATTGTTTGAAATTTCAACCTGAAACCTCATAAAGTTTTAAGATTAGTATTAAAAGTAGACGGGGTGTCTGCCTCACGGACCAAAAGTGGGAGTTGGTTCCACAGGAGAGGAGCCTGATAGCTAAAGGATCTGCCTCCCATTCTACTTTTAGAGACTCTAGGAACCACCAGCAGACCTGCAGTCTATTTGATAGATAAAATATTATTTGGAATTCTATCAAACTCCATTTCTGGAAAATGGGATTAAAAACAAATTAACTGTAGCTGGGAAACAGTTCTGCATGATAAAACTTGTTTCATTTATCATGTAGAGAACATAGAAAACCTGCTGGGAGTCTGAGGACCTCCCCCAGGGAGGAAGTAACATCGGACCTCTGTTCAGAACCGCAGCTACGTTCTCAGGAGACAAGCTCCGTCCAGACAGACGGCAGAACGTGTTTCAGGCTGATGAAGGGTTAAAGGTCGCTGACTGTGATGGAGATAGGCACCAGCACCCATCTCTACTGTTAGGATATCAACAAGGTCAAGTGGAACGAGCTGTTTATCCCAGAACTGCATGGCACACTTAGATGGCACTGACCCAAAAGATTGGCCCATATCTATCAGATACCACCCTGGAGGTGACACAGCTTCCCTGCTGATGTCACAGTTTGGATGTGTACCGCCCTTGTATGGGTGTGTCCCGAGATCCCTTTATAATGTTTGCGTGATGAGCACTCGAGGCCTCCTGCCGATCAGGGGGCCATCAGCGCTGGTGTGACTGTAACTATTTCTCTGTCTTTACCTAGATAAAATATAACTAAAAGCATACTTGTCTGTTTTATGCTTCCTACATTCAAGGTAATAAGTAAGTGGGGGTCGCCTGACTGGGTAAAACGAACTGGGTCCACCGAGGGTGCTTCACCGTAGACACGGCACGGTGAAACAGTAACAAAATGGTGTTTCCACCCGGACCCAAAAGGCGGCATACCACCTTCCGTTTTCCGGCCAGGACGTCATTCCGGAAGAAAAACACACAGCTTGCGGCCGCAAAAAAAGTAAGGAGATTTCATTCATCTCCTAGTGTCTTTTTCTTCCTGGAGGGCCGACTTTTTGTATTTCTAAAGGCAGAGAAAGGTTTGAGGATAATTGTTTGCAAACGTGTCGATAAGAATTTGGGATTTGCGTGCGGTCACAGAGGTGAGAGTCCGGGAATCCTTGGCCAGGCTTCTGAAAATATTGTGAACCTTGAGAATTTGGGGTTTAGAGGTCCTCGTGTTAGACACAGAGGAAAATACGTGTTCCTCTGTGTGTAACATAAAAGCCGCCATTCTGACAAGACACGCCATTACTCGGGCTTCTAAAACATCGTGTAGCCTAGAAAATGTGGGTTTAGAGTCCCGTATTTTCCGCAAGGACGAAAAAAAAAAAAAAAAAAAAAAAAAAAAAAAATCTTCGTTTTTGCGGTAATATAAAAGCGGCCTTTTTCGAAAAACGAGCGCGTATGAGATTGAGAACAAGACCTGGCAAATACACAATAGTATGAATGCGGAGGTTTGACGGAGGGTGGCTCTGTTAAAACCCCGATTACAGACAAATATAGAAAATCAGCCAGTGAGTTCAAGATATCTAGTTGAGAAGCCGAGAACCTGTCGTAGAGACAGCAATGCCGAGATACACCCGTGAGCTGGACGCACACACAACCAGCAAGACCGAAGGTACGTACAGAGTTAACTAAAAGATTGGCCAGAGAGTGTGAGTGAGTGTGTGTGTGTGTGTGTGTGAGACACGTTATTGTCATTGAGCCGTGGAAGTGAAGTGAAGGGTAAGGGCCTTCTCATCCTGAGTACACTGGCTCATTGAAACTGCCGTGTAAAAACACAATAATAAGGCATATAGGAACATAATAAGTTTTGGTGTCTGAGAGATAAAAAATAAGCTCTCATTGGACCGGGGTCAGGACGCTGTCCCAGCAGGTTGGCCAAGACGTGTGAGTGCTGGAATGGCTGAGAATCAGGCAGAAAATGAGCTCCAGGGGGGTTCTTTAGGAACACTGCTGGAGACAGGAAAAAGGAGCATAATGGCAAACTTCCCACACAAAGATGCTGAAAACCATTTAAAACAATTTGAGGAGTGGTGTGAAAAAAAAAAATGAGGAGAGACGGGGTTTTTGGTGATACAGAAGGGTCACCACCAGAGGCCGAAATGTGCACTTACTATTTGCAGATGTTAAAAAATAGATTAGCCCTAGCACAAGTAGAAACGGGTGATGCAGGTGAGTTTGCTCGAGAAAAATACCAAAAAGAGGAAATCAAAATAGCAGGCTTGATAAAACTAACTGAACTGTATTTCAGCATGTGCTTCTCAGGCCTCGACAAACAACAAGAGAGTGAAAATCTGCAGGGGGTAAGGGAATCATCTACTTTCAAACAAGAAGGTAAGTACACAACTATGCAAAACAATCTGCATGGTGATAAGGGAGAACTGTTATCCAAGGCCAGGAGTGTGGTGACTTCATCAGACCCTTCGGTGCAGGTGCCTGCTATGGTGTTATGTGGGGGACAGATAAGCTGTGACGTAAGACCCAGATGTAACCTGCATTCTAGCGAAACTGATCTTTCTTTACCTGCAACAAAACAAAGTGTGCAACTGCCATTGTTTCAGACTCACAGTGCTACAGGACAGGTGAATGCAGCTGTTTACAGCCCTCTTTCATGTGCTGACAACGTTCATCTGAGGCACATGTTCCCTGATCCCAGAAAAGGGGCGCACCTTTGGATCAAAGCATTCGTGGAGACTTTAAGCGGGTATGTATTGGCTATTGGTGATGTGAGGACTGGCTTATCAGCATACCTGGAACCACAAGAGGTACATGCGGTTGAAGTCTCTGCTGGAACTGACGTACTAGGAACAGCTGCTCCTTTGGCCCCAGTGGCACGGCAACTTTGGAGCACATTGAGGACATTTTTATCCAGTAAGTACGGATTCTGGCCTTTTTAAATGACACTACACGTTGGGCAGGGGAGACGGCTTCAGCATATGTGAACAGAATGTTGAAAGTTTGCGCGCAAGCTGTCTGTCTGATATTGTTGCCTTCGTCATGTCTTGTACAATATATTGTGTCTGTTGAAATGAGATTATTGAGTCAGAGTGAGTGGGGGAGAGACTGCTTGGATCCGCGGATATTGAGTGTGTCTGTGTGTGTGTGCAAATGGGTCTTTGTGTGTAAGTGAGGTTACAGATAAATGTATTTGTGTTTTGTTTTGTTTTGGGGGTTTTTGGCGCACGGGGGTGTTCAAAGTGCAACCAGTTGGTCGGGGCAGTTGGATTAATAAGAAAAAGAAAAGCGAAAGTTTTTAATAAAATAAAAAATAAAAAGGAAACGGAAACGGAACTAAAAGGGCGTTGCACCGGGGAAGCGTTTACGTGGGGACCGACTGGGACTTCCGTTGTGGATAAAATTGTTCGTAACTATTAAATGCAACGTATAACTTTCAAAAAGGGGTAAGCGTCCAGGTGTCTGCGAGACACAGAGTTGTATCCTTGCGGGGCTGAAGAGTAAAACCGTGTTTGGACGAAACATTCGGGGGTCGTAGCCAGCGCAAGCTCTCCACTTTTAAACTAAACGGGAACTTAACACGTTGAAAATACATCTTTCGGCGTTGCTATAGACGTTTAAAAACTATGAAAAACATACTAACTATTTAAGACAGTCAGAAAAAGCAGGCCTGCACGTGTTTGTCTGTCTGAATGTCATCTTTGTATGTAAATGTATGTATTTGTGTATCGTATGTAACTAAACGTTCGTCTGTGTGATGTTCATGGTTTCAGAATGTTCATTTGTTTTGGGAGAACTGCAGCTCCGTAATTCAAATGACGTTTTTAATCATGAACTACGTTAACTAAAAGCTGAAGAAAGGTAAAGAGAGATTTCAATAACAGTTTGTTTTCTTCCCACATTAAACATCCGGCCAAATTAAATTGTTACACTGAGAGATGTTAACGTGTCTTAAACAGAAAATATCCCAGGGCTGTAGGAACTACTTGGGACTAGGGATAAAGGTTTTTTGTTGTTGTTTGGAGCTTAATTATGCAGAACAGTAACCAGAGGTGTTGGGGCTGTATTCAGTTATGCTATTAGATTGTGCTTGGCTTGTGTTTGTCAATGAATTCATGACAGCTGAAATAATAACAGAGAAAAAGCTTTTATATTGTAATTTTAGAACATTAATAAAATGGCAAACAGCATATGGGGAGCATATGGGAGAATGTTTGGGAGAAATGGAACTGGATGGGATATGTTTAAAGGGGAGATTTTTAACTAAGGATTTTACAGCCGCCTAAAAAGAAGAATTTAAGAGCATTAAGATATACATGATTTTTGATTTAAATAGATGAGACAAACTGTGCTTTAAACAAACTGTATGGGACTAAATATGGTTGCTTTTCTAAGGGTTCTGTATTAATTTATTTTATTTCTTTTTACTGGGGATTTGAATGCAGCTAATGAGAAATTTTGAGAAGTGTCAAGATATCACAAGGCCACATTAAGCATGTCATCGGATACAAAAGCATCTGATGTTATTAGTTATGCTGAGCTGAGGCAAGCCTCAGAGGGTCAGTTTAACCTGAAGCAGGACAAAAGATATGATAAACAAATCTGACCATGATGTAAACATCTGAATGTTATGGCAAGGCTGGGTCTGTGTGTTCTAGCCTGGGGGCACGAAAACTATGTCAGAGGGAAAGAATGAAATAAAGCCAGCTTGTGAAGAGTTAGATTCTACTTCTAATCTCTTTGTTTTTGGGTAGCTTTCTCAATGTGCTGAATTACGGGGAAAACTCTTATCATGTATAGAAAAACACTAGAAGCTCAAAAGCCTGAAAGAGAAAATGGTTGCTTTAAAGTTTCACCCTTGACCATTTAAGATTGAAAAGCATTAATAACTAAGTTTGCATGATCGAAAGAGCTAGAAAGAAATCAAAAGAATGCTATAAGATATTGGAACACACATAATGCACGGTTTGGGAGACTTTTTACTTTCGGGTTTTTATTGTTTTGTGTATTTTGATTATTTCTTTGTTAAATGATTCCTTTGCTTTAATTTTTACATCACCAGCGGCAAAAAAGTGACAACATTTAAGGTTGTTCGGCAGATAATTTAAGAAAAGGAGAAGTATTAATACAAAAACGATGAAAGTAAAGGAACGAGAGATTCCTACCTCCCCTGGACCAACCAAGAACTTAGACACATCACGTTAAGAACCAAGACACTAGAAAGACCAGGTTTTCTTTTGTCACCTAATACTCTAACAGAATTGTTTTTCTCTGAGTTACTTCTTTCAGATGATGTGAGATGAAACTGTAAAGCCACCTTGTTCCAACAGAAGTCTCTGGAAAGTGAGCTCTTTCAGGCCGTATGGTAAGAAGTCATGATCTAAAATGGACGTGCAGGGATTGACAAAAGTGACCAAATTATGCTAAGTTTTAACAAACTTATGGCAGGTAATATTGAGACCTTCTAGGCAAGGCTAAGCAAATTTAGTTATAAAGTACAATTCAGTACTCGGTATCCTTCTAGAGGTAAGAAGGTGGCTTTGGAAATTGTTCATGTACCCCTGCTGCCCTCTCTACTGACTCACATTAACATTTCTATCCTGTTTTCTGCTTTTTTTTCTTGCAAGGAAACCTGGTCATATATATAATTGGAATGTGCTAACGGAGAGATTTTAGTCTCTTTTTAGGCATTCTCAGAGACAAGTTAGTACGGTGCCACAGTGGTCCAGGGGACGGAGAAAAAGGTGATGTACTTGACTCCTGCCTAATCCAGTTTTAATCAAATTTTGAAAAAAAAAAAAAAAAAAAAAATCAGTAATTTTTGCAGAAGCTGCATAGAGGTTTAATGGGGAATGTGATGCTACAAAGTTAAGAGAAATGTTTTTTATTAATGAACTTATACAAAGAGGTTGAACTGTCTGTAAAATATTTTGCTTGGATAAATTTTTAAGGGATCAAGATCTGGGGTAAAGGTGAAAAACTTCAAGAAGAATTTTGTTTCAGAGGGAACGATGTGGTTGATTTTGTTTTGAGACAGTTTTCTTGTAATTTTTGTTTTGATTTTTTTTTTTCTTTTCAACTTATTTACACTACACTACGGATGAAGATGGACAATTCTTGTATTGGAAAATTTGATTTTGGACAAAATCCATATTGGCAAAATGCTGGCAGAATTCCTTGTGGTTTCAGACACAACGGTTGGAGAAAGAAGATTCATGAACAATGCTCGTCCTGGAACGATGTTGTGCTGTTGAACTGAGACATGAGGACTGAAAATGGACAACTAATTGCGGGGGCAAAGACAGAGGCATCGGATAACCTTCAATGGACCGCAACACGAAACAAAGATGAGTTGGCAGACACCCCTTCTGCATTTCACATCAGATTTTCCTGCACATAATTAAAACACGAAACACACATTAGAAACATACACATTGGCGGATGCGCTTAGAAGAAAACTTTCAGATTAAAAGCAATCAAGATTATTATTAAACCCCTAGGATGTTAATTGTTTTAAGTCAGAGCTGTTATTAGCGAGCGATAAGAGGGTCAAACGCATTCGGACAAGTGGTACTGGTCTGGAAACAAAGCTGGTAGAGATTTTGGGCCGCTGATAAGAAGGATTTTCTTTTACTTTTCTAACAAGGTTTTTATTTAAATCATTTAAAATACATATAGATATGTTTTGGAATTTTATTAACCCCACAAGGGGTTTTGAAGTAGATTCAAAGAGGCACCTTTAAGATACAATAAGCTTCATAAAATACATCATGCATGAGAAGAAATAGGGGGAACCGCTAAAAGACATCCATTTTGCACCAAAATATTAAGTTACGGGATGAGAGCATAGAGCAGCTTAAGTAATTAAGCTAAACCTAAAAGGTTTGACAATTTATATTGGGGATTACAGTAAGGGAATTACATAGAGGGGCCGTCTAAACGTAAAAGGAAAGTGGATAAGAACAATGTATGCTATTACATCAATGGGCGATAATTATGATCATGACAAAACTAGTGGGCGAAAAAGTTAAAGTAGGCATTACAGCAACAGTTAATAGCATAACCGACTGAACGAACGAGTGAGCAAGCTAATTTTTCAATATAAGCAGAATAACTGCAGGTTTAGAATAATGCCTTATTCTAATAAATAACTTGGGTAAATTAGGGATTAAAGCACCAATGTAAATAGTTTGGAATTGTACGCAGTTACCTAAAAGGTGTGAGGAGACTTAACCACTATCTGTTTGAACACAAAATAGCACAATAATTGTTCTTTAACTAAATGTTAAAACATCCAGAAGAAATAAACCCACATAAATATAGTTTAGTCATCTATTAACCTAGTGGTCTTTTAGACCAGAATAATCTAACGATCGTCCTCTTGTACATGCAGAAAAGTAATGAGGTCAATTAGATTAGTTGGACATTTGGAATCTGGTCAGGACAGCAGAAGCGACTCCTGGACACAAGATGATGAGGAAGGATAACAGCTTCAACATGATATCGATGCATGAAGGTTGGCTCTGAGGAACATCAGAGCTGCAATGGCACCGGACAGTGAAGCTCCTGCTGTGCTAACAAGACTATGCATGACTGCTTTGCTTCACAGGTGATGGAATTCAACTACAAGGTTTCACGAACATGACATGGAGAGGTTGGCGTTCAGAAAACGTACCTAGAACACACTCTTGGACTCTTTGGGGTAAATGGGCTCTAAAGGGGGACACTTAACAGGAGATGAACTGAAAGCCTGGGCTTACGACGAGAGACATTTCAGACAGGGGGTGTGGACACCCAGGAATTGCTGCTGTGGTTTGAAAATGTCAGAGATTTGTCGCAGGTGGTGGAGTGTTTCGATGTCCCAGGCGTTTGAAACCAGGTTGAACAAAGGAGACGACCTCGTGTTCCCACAGGGATTACCTATAACCTAACACTGACAGTGAACATTTTTGTTTTTGGGTTTGCTGGGGTTGCCAAAAGGAGCATCGGAGATGATTTTCTCTATCCTGACCAGGTTCACACTTAAAATGCAAAGAACAAAATTATAGAGGCCAAAACAAATAAGGACATAGAGAAGTGTTTATACAAAGAATTCCACTATTCGTCAATTTAAGGTGCAGATACTAAGGCTAAACAAAGAATTACAAGAAGGGCAAAACTTAAAGCTGATCATTTACCAATGGGTGGTCAATATTTAAGAGGGTTTAAAGGAACTGCACAATTTCTTCAATAATCACAACAGACAGTGATTGATGAAACAAAAAAGCAAATTCTAGAATGGGAATTTTTAATCTGCTGGGACGAGACGGTGCAAACATAAAATAAGGATTTATAGATCACTGGGTGATATAAGATCACAAAGGTAATAATAATAAATGAATAATAATGTAAGAAAATCACTCGGAGTAATGTCTGCTTAAAGTTTTTCAAGGATAAACTAAACACATGAGAACAAGAATTAGATACTTGTTAAAGGGTTGATTCACTTGGGGATATAATTATGCTTGGATGTATTATCAATTAAACTAATGTTGAAAGACTGAAAAAGGTTTAAAGACCTAGAGCAGTATGGAGCTACTTACATGGTCAGGGGGCGATGTGTCTAATAAGCAACAATGAGTTACTGCTCACAGCATACTACAGTTTAAAGGTTTGTTTCAAACAAGATTCAAACAGGGGGACATAAGATAAAAACCAAGGTCGCTTACAAAAGCTGTCTGTTAAAACAGGCAGAAGTGATTAAAAAAATCAGGAATTAATGGGGTTAGAATTGCTCTTCGCTCTAGGTGGAGGGCGCATTCAACTACAAGTCTTTTGGGTTGATGCACGTCAAGCTGACACTGATTCACAGAACTACTTCCTGTCTCCGCCCTGGGCTACACCCACTTCCTGAATAGCAACCAATCACAACTCCGTGTGGGCGAGGGGCATGCACACACTTCCTTTCTCTTAGCTGAGCTTTTCAAAATAAGACAAGAAGTACATAGGGCTGCTTCTTATTAATATCACAACATTATTCTGCAAATATATATAGTGGAGCTTTCTTTTACAAACTTAAAGGTTTTTCTGTTGGACTTTTTAGAAAAATGTGAAGTATTTTGGAGCTGGTTCAGTAAGAAGTTTCTGAAAGGTTTTAATACAATTCCTTGTGTGCTAGATAAATTGAGATGAACCGTGTCACAGTAGCCATGAAACATATGATGATAAATTTCTATTGCAGAGATCTTTTCAACTGTTGGACAATTGTAAGGTGAGACACACATGGGAAAGAATTATAGAGAAATGCTGCTGCAGATAACGTTGAACTTTCAGATTTCTCTTTTATATAAGGGTAATGCAAGATCTAATGATTACAGTAAAGGAGGTAAAGCTAAGAGCACAATAATTGTGAACGGAAATATCTGGATGTGAAAGTGTTTGAAGAAGGTAAATGACAGAAGGATTGGGAGTCTTGATAAGAACACTAATTACACCTTGTTTCTGTTATCCAACAGTAAACAAGGCTTGGTGTCTGCCAACCATCTCAACAGAGCATTTTCCCGGGGATAAAATGCTTATTGCCTGAAAAAGGACAGGACTCTCATTACCATCCAACTAAATCGTTTTTGTCCATGCGGAGGAACCAAGAAGAGGACTGGGGATGAAGAAGCCAGTGAACTCTGATTCCTTATTCTTCAACGGGAGGAGTTGCCTGAAGAGACCCTAACCCTGCAATATGTTGATCGCTATGGCTTTATGACTATGAATGGAAACTCTCTGTTACAGACACACACACCAAGACCTGCAGTTCTTGCTAACTTTTTGCTTTGTTATATAGAGAACCAGGATCTGATGGCTATCACAGATCCATAAATTACTTGGTAAGGCTAATTTTTAGATTCAATACAGGGTGTCTTCTCGCTCAGATTGGCCCAGAGTGGGATTCCCCTAGACTGGGCTCCATCACTTTTTTGCCATTTCTTAGAGATGGTTTTTTGTGATGAAGACTCAGCCTGCCCTCTGATGCCCCCTACTGGTACTCTTGGATTTGTGTGGTATGAAGGCGATGGATCGTTGTCCATAGGAATGGAGAGTGGAGGACCGAGTAGGAGGTTTCTTGGGGTGGGGGTAGAGTAGACGAATTTGGCCTTGATTAAGGTACATCTTTAGCTTATCTGGTCTAAAGTAAACTTAAAATAATGTGCGCATAGGAACCTAAAACAGGCCTAGCTCAAATAGCTGAACCCTAAATTGTAGTTAAAATGCTTGGACTGTGGTGTTGAGTAAAAAATGCTGAATTATGATGTATTCATGCTGAGTGATGCTAAGATGTTTCCATTGTGGTTTGTCCGGCCCTTTTTCTTGGAACTGTTTTCGTTGTGATGTGCCTTTGGGGCACACCAACAGGGGGGGCTAACGGAAAACTGGACTGTTTTTACAAAGTGCTTTTCAGTCACACCAGCAGAGATTGTGTGACCCCAGAGACTGAGCCGCACTATCGACTGCCATGGAGATCACAGATGGATGGACTCTGGAAGCCGGAAGCTGACGTGCGTGGATTGCTTGGACTGGACGGAATGACCGACTGTTCTGGGAGAGGGACAGACGGAGAGCTGTCGTTCCACTGGTTGATCATCTTTGGTGATGTGCCATAATGACACATCATCAGGGGGTCTGTTAGGATATCAACAAGGTCAAGTGGAACGAGCTGTTTATCCCAGAACTGCATGGCACACTTAGATGGCACTGACCCAAAAGATTGGCCCATATCTATCAGATACCACCCTGGAGGTGACACAGCTTCCCTGCTGATGTCACAGTTTGGATGTGTACCGCCCTTGTATGGGTGTGTCCCGAGATCCCTTTATAATGTTTGTGTAATGAGCACTCGAGGCCTCCTGCCGATCAGGGGCCCATCAGCGCTGGTGTGACTGTAACTATTTCTCTGTCTTTACCTAGATAAAATATAACTAAAAGCATACTTGTCTGTTTTATGCTTCCTACATTCAAGGTAATAAGTAAGTGGGGGTCGCCTGAGTGGGTAAAACGAACTGGGTCCACCGAGGGTGTTTCACCGTAGACACGGCACGGTGAAACAGTAACACTACCCTACAAGGGATAGACGTGTTAGATGATGGATGGATGGAGGAGCTTGATAAGAACTCTAATTGCAGTTTTTGTTTCTGTTTTAAAACAGAAATGAATCCTTGTGTTTTGAACCAATTACAAGGATCAGCTTATTAAGGAGAAATGTAAAGTGAGCTGCTGATTCCCTGAGCGAGGACCAAACAGACAATGCCTTCAGTCGAATCATCTCCTACAAACAGGGTAACGAGCAGAAGACTGACGAAGCCAGAAAACTATGATTAATTATCCTGATATGGAGAAGAGAGACTAGGATAATCCTGAGTCATCTAGTTTATAAAGTCCATGTTTGACATGTCATCTGCCCATGCATCAAACGCTTTCTTTACGCTGCGTTGTCTTTACATGTTATATTACTGTTTTATTTTAACTGCCCTATTATCATACTATGATGCTGAATTACATTGATCATTATGATTATATGACGAAGAATTGGAACGGTCTGCTTCAGACCCACAAAACAAGACCTACGGTTTATGAGACCCTTAAAATACTTGGCAATGATAAATTTCAGATTCAATACAGGCTCTTATGCCATAGTTTGGCTGAAAGCGGAATATCTCTGCTCCCTGTAGCCCCACAGCACAGGATCCTGTTTATACTAGGGTGTGGATGTATGATTTATAAAAACAGGTGTACAGGTAAAGGTGAGGCTGGTTGGAATGAGCAGACGTTGGAGGACGGGCGTTTTCTGACTAATCTCCATCCAGCTAACCACTCCACATTCATCTGTCTTCTGGATCCATCAGTCACAGAGAGACACACCTATATACTGAGATACCTGTATAGAAAAACATACAGTACCTTACAAAACCAGTTCTGACGGCTGCATAAATGATTCATTTTTGTTTCCTCTGAAATGAAACTGAAGAGGTGGAGGGACTGGATGCAACAGTTTATAATGATCCGTTATAGAGGCTCATCTGAAGCTCTAGAGCTGGAGTGGGGAACCTTTTCTCTGTCAGGGGACATTTCAATTTTCTTCTGTGGGCCAAACTCAAAATGTAAACTCTAATAGGACAACAAGATTTAGAAAACCATTGTTTTTGGAGTTATTTTTGCAATCACTTGTGCACTTTTTTGTTTTGTTTTCCTTTTAGATTTTTTTGTGGGAACATACAATAGTGTTGTAAAATACTAATCTAAATAAATGGAGGTTTGTACAGTAGATTGTACTAATTACAAATCTTTTTTTCAGTTTTACATTAATAAGAATTAAACATATTTTCTTAAAGAATCAGTTGAATTTTTTTGAAAATCTTAAAATAAACACCATTTTGTTCTGTTTGGCAGTTGCTACATTAAACACACTCATCTAATGTGATGGTGGAAACTGCTTCTGCTTGACTAGACGTCTGCAGGAAGACATGTTGAGGCCGCTCGCAGCTGATTTTCCAGATTAAAGTCACTGAGTCTTGAACGAAAGCGACTTTTTACCAGAGTCAATTTAGAGAAGAACTGCTCACAGCGATATTTTGTCCCAAACAGAGATACAAACTTAAGAGCATGTCTCCTCAGGGTTGGAAAATCCTCAACAATGACATATAGTTTGTAGAAGTCCAGCAAAGGCAGGTTATTGTATTTAGCTTTGAGCTTATCGTTGCTTTGAAGCTCGATGATCTCCAGTTGGAGGGTCCTATGGCTCAGATTGGTTGAGAGCGGAAAATCCCTGTGGGTCTCATTAGTCTTCACCGTCTGTTGTGGGGGGGGTGAAAGACCCAGGCCGCCCTGTAACGCCCCCTGCTGGTACTCTCAAATTTGTAAAAATGAGAGTATCCATGGAACTGGTGAATGAAGGACCAAGTAGGAGGTTTTTTTTGGAGTGGATGAAGATTAGACAGATTTGACCTTGGTTAGCAAACAGGCTTAGCTTACCTAGTTTAATATAAACCTAAAATAATGTGCTTATAGGGAACCTAAAACAGGGATTACTCAATAGACCAGTTCACGCGTGACGTCAGTGCTACGTCCGGTCCAGTTCCGGCGTGTAGACACAAACAGTACTGTTCTCGTCTACTACATGACAAAACGGGTGATTTAGAGCGTACTTTTACTTCGTTTATTTTTGTAATCTAAACAATGTCTACGACTTGTTGTGCTCCCGGTTGCACAGAGAGGCATTCCAAATCGTTGGATGTACGTTTCTGTCGTTTACCGAAGGAGGAAGGATGAAGAAAGAAATGGACATTTTCAATGAAAAGAGCGCAGACAGACACTCCCAATGGACTGGGGGAGCCTTCATACTAAGACAGAATTTGCAGTCTACACTTCATCTCCGGTAAATACAACTTAATTCTGCTCTAGTCATTGTTCTACTTAAATAGCGGCGGAGGGGAGGTGGCGATCGCTACACGGGCCGGAGAAGCGGTAGCAGCAGCAGCCGCTGCTGCGTAAACACTACACTCCGGACCGTGTGTAGTGTTTACGCTGCAATGTCACCTCCACCCATTTTAACAAGACAAAAACACCAAAATAATCCGTAGTAAACAATGTTTTTTTAATCCTACCAGGCAGGTCTTCCTATCTGCTGAGACACGGTCTGTGTCCGACACCGCTTTGTGCTGTTGCACAAACATGTGTGAACAACATCCATCCATCCATTTTCTGACCCTCTTAATCCCTCATGGCGTCGCGGGCGTTGCTGGAGCCTTTTTCCTGATATAAAATAATTGCAGCCGTCCAGTGGTTTCAGGGGCTTTCGTGCTCTTTCGTCCGTACTGGCCTGCCGTGTTTATAAAGCAGCTGTGTCGCGGTACGGAACCCTTGGCCAGCATTTCACAGACTCGCTCCGTCCCTTCAGGCTTTTGCTGTGTGGATCTGGCAATCTGATACCATCAAACATCAACTTACTCTTAAAACGATCTTGTGATACGTTATCTAAAGAAGAAAAATACCTGGAGAACTCGTCAGTTTCTCTGTTTGCGTCCGCCATTGTGTTCGCCTTTTGCCTACCAGTCCGGCGCGCATGCGCGAAAAACCCGCCTCAAAACAATAACAATGAACTACCCTATACTGTGACCAACAAAGTTGTTCAGGTTCTCTACTGTCATAGAGTTGCACTCCGGGGCTCAATCAGTCAGGAAATATTCCAGATGATGATTTTCATTATCCCGTGCCTGCCTGTCACCTGTTGCTGAGAGCTGCAGCTACTTAATTTTCAGTGTACAGCACATGTTTGGGTGGGGGGGGGGGGGGGGGGCTGCTGGTCACCGCCGAGAGACAGAAAAGGAGATATAAGCTAAGCACCTGGGCTTCGTCTACAACCAACTCACACATTATAAATAGTGATTATTAGTTGAGCTACGTGTGATTAACTCGCCTCCCTGCGTATTCAGGTGGGGCTGAATCGCTGCCAACAATTAAGTCAACTCAATCTCCTGGACAGTTTTTGTAACGTGGCTCTTCCTTGCTCTCTTTTTTCTTTTCACTTTGCTGCTCCACTTTTATGCTTATATGAAGCGCTCATGTTAGCTTAGTAGTTAGAATGCTCCACGTATTTTACAAACAGTTGCCAAGTGACCGAAGATGCCGTTGGTGGACGTTTGGCGATGATGAGTTTTACCCAAAATGCACTTGGAGAAATTAGCAGCAATCCACTTAAAAAATTTGCACCATAAAGTTGAATATAAGAGTGAAAATAAAGCCAGTCATGAAGAAAAACATTTTATTCAATAACTTACACCCATTACATCACTTAAATCAGGTAGTCTTTTAGAGTTTGTAGAAACCATGACTGAGTCCTTACTGTGTAGCTATAAACTATTCTCCGCCACACAGAACAATTCAATATGGACCAGTATCTTGTTTTACAGACTTTAACCAGTCTGTGAGAATTGATTTGTTATACTCATTAAAGATAGTTAATCGCAGACCAATAAAAATCAAAGGGGGGCCCCCTTGACCATCAGAGGGCCCCCCTGTTAGTCTGGGGGCCCCAAGTGGCCGCTTAGTTCGCTTTTGTCTGGGGCCGGCCCTGCTCGAGGTGCTTCGGTGAAACGAAAAGTCATTCTTGCAGAGTGAGCAAACCACAACATGTTTATTTATTGTTCCGTCTTTGTTTTTTTATACTCGAACTGTCCATTCAGTGGGCCAACGGGTTCTTCTGATTTCTCCATCTCACTCATGTTGGACAATTGAATTGTGGGTTAAACAGGGCGGGACTGCGATAATGTGTTAAAAAAATATTGCATTAATTCCGGAAATTAATCATCTCACGTTAAAGGTATACTATGCAAGCGGGGTTGATTTTCCAGCGAGGCTCCCCCCAGAGGGCGAAAGTAAAAGTGCACTGTCATAAAGATGCTCAGCTGTTCTGGTTTCTCCATCAAGCCAGGCGCTTTGGTTGTTTTGAGCTTAGGAGACAGGGCAACGCAACGAAAAGTGGAAAAAAACGGCAACGACTAACACAGTGAAGGTATGAACATCAAGCTTCCCGCAGCGCTATCTTGGTGAGGTAGCGTCTCGCCAACATAAAAAAATAATAAATAAATAAATAATAATAATAATAATAATAATAATATTAAAACTCGATATACTTGCATGTTTATTTGACGTTAACACGCGGTTCTTTGTTGTTTGCTTTCGTGCGTGCATATAGTGAATGGCAGGGCAAAAACACATGGAGTTCTCGCCGTAAAGCAAGACCAACTCTCGCAGTCTAGCACGAGACTTCTGAGCCTGTGTGTGCGGGCCGAGGGCTCCTGCAATAGCGTACCGCGCATGTGACGTCACCGTCTCAAGAGCAACGCCCCTTTTGCCGCTAAGGTAGGGCATAAAGGTAGAGAACGCCCGTAGCAACCAGCTATTACACGCGCAACAGAACCAGCGATATGACCGACTTTACAGCCGTTAAACTTTCCCAAGACGATGTCCCAGGCGCACGGATTACTGGTCGCACTGTTGAAGAACACACCAACCTTCAGCTCAAACGATGGCTTGAGTATCGAGGGCTTAAAAAGACCGGAAAACGGGCCGACTTGATGAACGGTAAGCTTTGTTTTTTTTTTCATGGCGTCGTCGACCGTTTTTTTTGTTTGTAATCACCGTCCAGGAATGGGTATATGTTTAATGTTTGTCTTATTTTAAATGTTTTTGAGTAAGCTATCCTGGTAGCAGGCTATCATGTTAGCGCCTGCTACCATGATAGCCTATATGCTATCATGGTAGCAGGCGCTTCATTATTAACATGTCGGCCACCAAAATACTCTTACCTTGACTTGATGTCGCTGGAATTGGGTCAGGATGTTCTTCGGTTGTGCCCTTTCCTCCGACAACATGCTTGCTACATATGTACTTGAATTTGGTAACTTTTTCCGGGTTGAACTGTTGTGTAGGCCGACCGCCCCGGTGTTCCAAGCGTACACATTTCTCCTTGGCAGTCTTGAAGAAAACATCCTTCATATGCGGCCGATCAGCGTACCTCGAGTCGCTGTTGCCCGTTCCATAGCAACAATGTTTAAAAACCATGGTCTTAGATTTGGAAAAAGCAGTCATTTACCGAGTAAAACCTAGGCTAACGCACGTCTCTTTTACAGCAAAACAGCAGCGGACTATGCAAGCTTGCCCTACTGCGTACCACGTGATGTGACGTCATCGTGACATTACGTTTCTAAAAATAGCTCGCTCGCGGTACTCCATTGCAAGTGCGGTATTTCCCCCACAGACCAGCAGGGTGGCAGAGAAAACCTTTGTTCAACCTGAAATTACTCATTTAATCATCCAAAACGGTATGGAACACATTAATTAACTGAAAAATGTTGCATAGTATGCCTTTAACGCGTTAATTTTGACAGCCCTAATACATACACTTATAAATAATATTTATATCCTGTATAGCACTTCTGGATAGATGCAAACCACATTTCGTTGCTTTGTAGTTGTGACAGTGCAATGACAATAAAGTTGAATTCTATTCTATTCTATTCTAACATGAGAAAATCCTCGTTATTCGATGCTGTAGCACACATATTCCCTAGATACTGGAGGAAGAGTAGCGTTGACCCTTTAAGGGATAGAGCTGTTTGCATGTGCAGCTGTAACGTGTGTGTGGGAGTGAGAGAGAGAGAGAGAGAGCGCGGAGGGTTGGAATGAGTGGTGAAATCACCAGAGATGCACTGGGTGAGTCTGTGGAACGTGCAAAGAGGCAATATGACAATAATTGTTACCGTAAACAGTACAAGATCGGTGTTGGATGATCTGGGGTCCGTTCTTCGTACGTCGCTAACTCAGTTAACAGGATTTCATTGTTGACGATTTGGCATGATCTTTAATCGTTTGGTTCTTTGAAACTCATCCCGGACTTGTTGTCATAGCAACATGTGCGCAAAGTTGAGCCTGCTCCCGAGCAGGTTTATTTCATGTAAACAGGATTAGATCGTAGCGGAGGAGATAGGGAAGTCTGTGTCCAGCCAGCGCACTTGGACCACCTAGTGGCAGAGGAAGGGACAGAATTGTGGAACACCATTTTTTTTATGTTCAATAAAACACGAAACAAATAATGCTTTGTTCCTGTCGTTTTATTTAAACAATTATTTATAAAGAAAAGTCAGCAAGTCATCTTTTGCCTGCAGTAAGAGATAGTTATGTAAAGTCAGTAATACTACTATGTGTAAAATGGATTAGAATTTACTCTGAAGGTCCTTTTGAAGCAACTCGATCTCTAGTGCAGTTTTTGTCTTTTTCACGTTGTGGAGTTCAATTTCTCCTCTTAATTTGTATTTTTTTTTCAGGTCAAAATACTTTTTCTTTTGTTCAAGAACAGATGGCACCTTGAGTCATTTTGTGAAAAAAAAAGAAAAAAGAAAAAGGTTTAAACATGTAAAAGTAAAAAGAACCCGATTTTTTTTCAGCCTTTTTATTGGTGGGTGTTAAAAACTGACAAACACATAATTAAACAGTGGCTTTTAAAAAAGAGGATGAAGTTGCTTTTTAAAATACAGTATAATAATTAAAGGCTATCATTTTGTAGAATATTCTTGTACTTCACTTTTTTCCCCATGTTCTAGTGGCTCCCATGGAGGCTCTGACATAAAAGAACAAAGTACTTATGAAATTATTAAAATACAAAAAATATATACTATAGAAAGTGATAGAAACATCTATCATGGACAGTATTTACTGTCATGGTTGAGTTTTGGTTTGGCTTTGTTTTTCTGTTATTTTAATTTTTTCATCTCTTTTGAGTTAGGTTTAATTTTATTTATTGTTTTCAGTCATCAGTTATTTTCTGTCAATTTTCACTTCACCTCCTCAGCAGTCAGTCACACCTGATAATCATTTGCTTGTTAATTAGCCAGACCCTTGTTTCACCTGTTAGTGCTCTATTTAAACCTCCCTCTGCCCTCAGTTCAGCACTGGGCCGTCTTCTGCTACCCACCACTCCATGCCAGTCCCTCTGTAAGTCTTTTTGTTCTGTGGTTCGTTCCTGGAGAAGCTCTGCTCTTTGTCCAGGTATCTTCGGTGAATTTCTAACCTGACAAGCTGCTCTGGTGAAGCTCTGCTCTGTATCCTGGTGTCTCCAGAGATCTGCTAACCTGACTAGCCGCCTTGGAGAAGCTCTGCTCAGTGCCCTGGTGTCTCCTGTAATCTGCTAACTAAGTAGCACTGAGCTTCCTGGCCACTTATTATGATTATTATGGACTCTCGCTCCGGGCCATCAGCTCCTGCCATCACCTACATCCCTGACCTTCTGCAGCCCTGAACCTCCGGTCTTCATCATCTGCCATCCAGCACACTTCCTTAAAATAAAAACTCTTAAGCTTTAGTCCTGTGTGCGCTTCCTGAGTTCTTCGGTAAACAAATCATGACATTTACAATTTAATTTGTCTGCTGCTGTTTGCCAGCCTTCTCTCCTGGTTTTAGCAGACTTTGAGGTGTTCACTGTCGTTTTAATTGACTCAAATTCAGCATAACCTTCCATTAAAGCTGGTGTTCTGCTTGGGAGAAAAACTGTGGGCGTTCTTTGCTGAACAACCAATAGCGGCGCTGCTGATCAATGTTTCTACTATCGATACATTTCCCCTT
The DNA here is from genome assembly GCA_037039145.1 of Fundulus diaphanus. NCBI lineage: Eukaryota > Metazoa > Chordata > Actinopteri > Cyprinodontiformes > Fundulidae > Fundulus > Fundulus diaphanus. The sequence continues at coordinate 17,061 of JAZIBN010000294.1, read as the reverse complement.
TTAAACAAATGCATGAACGCGCAGTTATCTCAGATAACTCAATCCAGCCATACTAATCGTAAACAACAGGTGTGTTCGAAGAACCCAATTAGCCGGATCAGGATTAGCCGGATGAAATCATCTTGGATGTCTCATTTGATCTCGGATGTTTTAAGCAACGTACGAAGAACGGACCCCTGGTGTATCGTATCCAGAAAGGCCCAAGGGCTAAAGTTAAAGTGGTTCATCATGATCAGCTAAAGCTTTATCACAGCCGCGACCCACTGGACAATGCTTGGGCCCTGGAGCAGGCTTGCAGCTGGACACCAGAGGAGGTATTACCCCCAGCCTTGGACGAGGATCCTGCTGACCCTGTTCTGGGTCTGTCCCAGCTGTTCTCCACCACAGAGGCTGAGGAGGCTTCCAGCTGCACCTCATCAGATCCAGCTGCGGACAGTTCACTACCATCCGCCTCTCCTCACCTGGGCCTGTTTCTGCTTGGGGCCCTGAGGATAGTGGCCCCGAATTGTTGACTGCACCTGGCCAAGAAGCTAAGCTAAAAATGGCTGCCGCTTGTCGTCGCTCTGCTGCCGAGAACATTTTTAATAATGTAACCAGCCACTCTAACCCTTTCATGACGCTGACTGCAGTAAATAAAAGTCAAGGAGAAATTAAAAATCCATATAACACCATTCATCCAGATGTCCAGCCTTCACTGCAGCCATGAGAGGTAGAGACTTTGCTTGGTGTCGGGCCTGGTTATGTCCCTGTGCTTGGTGAGGCTCACATTCCTGTACACATTAACAACCGGCAGGTGAGCGTACATTTCCTGGTTGCTGACATAGCTGGTGATGAGGCTCTCTTAGGCCATCCATTCCTGATTCAAGCTCAAGCACGCTTTGATTTTGGGAACCACTGCATTGTGCTGTTTGGAGAGGAAGTGCCCTATTTTTACTCCCGAAACAAACCAAAGACGCATGTGTAACAGGTTTAATTTGTTATGATTTCACTTGTCATTATTTTTCATTCGGCTCACTATATTATGGGGAAACAGCGCCCTCTATTGGTGGTCGGCTACGATAAGTGCAGTGTGCACAGCTACCTCGTTGCCATTATATGCAAGACGGGCACGAGGTGAGTTCTTCGCTGTTAGCACAGGGTAAAGTATGGTGTATTATGAGCCATTGTCAATTGTATGATCCCTGGCTGGATGTATTTATGGCAAATGAGGTACTACGTGCATTTTATTATCGTTATAACACTGTGCTAAACTAAATATGTTTGGAAATAACAGCTAGTTTGATGCTAATTGCTAATGCTGTTCCTCGTAGAGGTGCTGTTGCTGCTGTGAAGAGCCTATATGTGACCAGTACATATCCTGTTCCACGCAGGTATTATACTAGGACAAAGAGGAAAAGACGAAAACAAGGCTACTTCTATCTGGACCGAGCTGAACAAACAGACGGCCAAGTTCAGCCCGGTTACATTGGTGCTGTGACCCATTCTTCAGCTGCGTCTATTTCCCGGAGCCGTTCGCATCGGAGGGCCGTGGGCTGCGCATCGGACCCGGACGGCGGAGCACGGAGCCCCGCAGGGACACTTCACCGCCTCGTCAGTGTGGCGGTAACCAATTTAGTGAGTGTGGAGCTATTTTCTTTGCCTTTTGCGGGCTGTAAAGAGTTGTCGCTGTATTTTGTTTCACTGAGTTTTGAGGTTCATTTTTGCCCCTGTATTTTATTTGAGAGTGCTCGGTCTTTTATTTGTCTGTTTTTGGGGACCGCGTATTGAGCCATGACAGGCATTAATGGTTTTGGTAGGGGGAGAGGGTTCACAGTTTTTACCCCGGTGCCTGCAGTTGGTAGAGGCAGAGACACGTTTTTATTTTCCCCTGAAACGTCCACGCCAAAACCGGAGGTTTGGGTCAAAATGTTAATGACACTTTTATTGCTCCACAAGCTGATGTTAACGGGAAGCTTTTGAGTGATATAGCCTCTAAGATTGGGCTTTCTATTGGTGAGAGTATTGCAACATGCATTGAGACACGTCTTGGTAATGCAGTGGGTTCTGGTGTAGTTGGGGCTGCAGCTAATGAGTCTACTATGCTGAATGTCATTGTTCGCCCTGATGTGAAGGAGCCGGTGAGTTTTAAAGGGGATCATGACTCATGTTCAGTTCAAGAGTGGGAGGTTTTGATGTTGTCGTACTTGAAAAAGAAGGGCATCCCGGTAGCTGAACAAGCTGAGGAAGTACTGTCTAAGCTTGTGGGGAGGGCACGTGAAGTGGTTAAAGTGGGCATACGCAGTAAGCCTGTTTTGACTCTGACTGACGGACCTGAGCCCATTTTTGAGATACTGAAACAGCATTTCAGTGACACAGTGTCATCTACCTTGCCCTTAGCTGACTTTTATGCTACTGTGCCCCACGCTGACGAACACCCCTTTGATTATTGGCTGAGACTTAACAAAGCTCTTGAAGTGACGGAGGACTGCTTAAGGAGATAGAATAAGACTTTTGACAATCTTTCACGTGACTTGGCTGCCATGTTTATCCAGAACTGTCCTGATCCTGAATTGTCGCTCATATTTAAGTGCAAACAATTAAGCGAATGGACAGTGGCTGATATTCACGAGAAGCTCGTTGAGCACTGCAGGACTCGCAAGCAGCTAGCTAAGCACAGATTGACCTCTGCTCTGCTTTCCCAGCATCAGGAAGTTGTTGACTCTGTGCGGAGTGTGGCGCCCGTCAGCGCAGTTCGACCCTCAGCTGCTGTTGTCTCATCACCTGATGGACAGTCGGCTGAGAGCTCACCGGACCGCCTAGACCGGGTCATCTCCCTGCTTGAACGTGTTCTGGAGCAGCAACCATGTCAGCACAAGCTTCCGTATAAGTCCAATGTGCACACACAGGGGAATCTGCCAATGAGGTCAAAACCCGTAGTGCCCTGTACTGTGTGCAGTGATGAAGGACACACTACTCAGTACCACTGCAGGTCCAATCATCTGTGCTTTAACTGTTTTGCACCTGACCACACACGAGCGGAGTGTCCGGGGGCTGTCGCCATGAAGCCCAGGGGTGCGGCCGCAGGAAAACTAAATGGCCTGCATGTGGTGGGGGCCAGTGTTGGGCCTAAATGGGATCCCCTTGTTGCGAGTGTCGAAGATGACATGGGGTCTATATGTCAAAGTGTATGTAAAGAGAGGGAGATGGGACGCACTCCAGTACTCCAAAACATTCAGAGACTCAAACTACATGACCAACTGTTTTGAATGGATGTTGAACTTCTCGCAGTGAGCTTAAGACCTTATTACTTGCCGAGAGAGTTCGGCCACGTGATCATGCTCTGTGTTTACATCCCTCCCTCCCAGGGACGTGCAGAGGGGGGGGCGGAGGGTGCTTGAGCACCTGCCCCTTTGTCCCTGATTCTCAAAGTGCCCTTTTGTAGGGTTTATTATCAAGTGAGAATGCTATACAGCATTCTCACTTATCAAGTGAGAATGCTATACAGCATTCTCACTTATTGTTTTCCTGTTTTTCTTTATTTTTATTATTATTATTATTATTCCGTACGTTTTTCGACTTCCTACTAGTTCTGCATTTTTCAACCGATTTCAACCATTCTGGTATCAAAACGTTCAGCTCCTTCAGGACATTACTGCTAAGACTTTTGGTAATTATAACCTTTATAATATTTAAAATATTCAACTTTTTGTAACTTTTTTGCTCTCATTCAAATGAATGGAGAATCCTTCAAATTCTTCAAATATTTCAGCTATTTGACAGCTTACTGCTTCAACCTACTTTCGGCTAGAAACGCCATTCAACTTTTAAAATGTAGTGATATCTTTCAGCTATTATGGTATAGTTTAGCTTTTTTATATCTTTTACCATTTTCATATAGTACCTCCTTAAAATAATTTTGGCTTTTCAAGAAATTCAGCAAATAACATGCGTTGCTATGGTTGTCAAGGAGCCTCTGTTAGAGTGCGCACTCTAGAAATTCAACAAATTCTTCTTCTCCGAACAACTTCTTCTCACTCGCTCAATTTTCAACCTATCCACATAAATTATACATCAAAACGTAGGAATTTTTGTCTGGATTCGGAAAATGTAACCACCATTGGTGTGGGATTTATAGATTTTTCGCAAATCACCTCAGAGCGACACTAACCCAAAACCTTCCCCATTCATTTCCTATGGAGCGGTTTTCAAAAATGACCCCTGGAAATCCAAAACATCACATGTATTTACATCGTCACTACTCCTAAACCGTTTCATGTACAGGCACGAGACTTTCACACATTCATGTCCAGACCCTTCTGGCGCTCACAAAAGAGAAATTTTGTCGATAAATGTTACGGTTTTGCCGCAGGAACAATTTGTTCAGGAGTAGCGTTTTGGGAAAATGCTAAAACAGGATCAGACTTCAATCTCCCCAAATGAGGCACTTTTCTACATCGTCGCTACTCCTAAACCGTTTTATGTACAGGCATGAGACTTTCACACATGAATGTCCCGACCCTTCTGGCACTCATAAAAAAGGAATTTTGTGGATAACTGTTACGGTTTTTCCGCAGGAACAATTTGTTCGGGAGTAGCGAATGTGCAAAATCCTTAAAACGCTTTGGAGCTTCATTCTTCCACATCATCCACTTTTTACATCGTCGCTGTGCCTACACCGATTTTTGTACAAACCTAAAAATGAACTCCATAGTCCTCAAAAGCCTGCTGATACTCAGAGTGAAAGAATTATTTTGATATCTCTTATACTTTTTCAGCTACAGCGATTTGTTCGGGACCGTTTGTAGAGGATTTCTCAAATTTCATAAAAATCCTCTTTATATCATAATTTTTTACGCCTAAATTAAAATATTTCTAGCAAAAACCGATAGTTTTTCTTGTTCTCCTATCTGTTACAAACTAAACGCTGAAAAAATTATGTCTCTACCATTTACAGAACAGGAGATATGGAGCGTTGTTTGAGGGAAAGTTCTCCATTCTATTTCAATGAGGCAGAGTCTGACAAAGTCTCTGCACTTCTGTGGACTGGCCCGCTGCAGCTGTGTCAGTGAGTTTCCATGACGACGGAACTCTGAGGGCCAGAGGGACACTCTCCATTCGGATAGAATAGCAACTTTCAACATCCACTGCAGTGGCTGTGATTAATGTAGGAGCCTGAAATTCGCACAGTCACTTCCTCTTAACATTTTAAAATTTTCAAGTGACTTTCAGCCATGTGTCAGTTTTCTGTCCCATTTTGGATGTCACATGCTTTCCTATTGGGCCTTTGCTTCCAACAGGACCTGGCATGATGCCCAGACACGACCCAATTGGCCAATACAGCACCCCCCACATGTGGGAAATGGCGCTACTGACCATTTTGGTCAAATGTTGAGTTCTTGGCCCAGATGTGGTGAGGCTGAGTTGCTAAAGGAGGCCAATCTGACCCATGAACTTTGGTCACGTTTGGTGACATTAAGTATTGGCACCCCTTTTTGAGGCACTTCCCAGTACAGGATTTGGACCAAACTGACAGAGTACAATCACCCGGTGATACTGAACACAACCATGCTAGCGGCTAACGGTTAGCATGTTGCTAACCAGAAGTAGCTTTAGAAAGGTCCTACCAACTTCTGCTTAGCCGGGGTTGTTCTGCCTTTACAGACAAATAGAGGGCTACAGCTCTGAGGGAGTCTCCATGACAACCCTTTTAGCCAGAGGCTTCTAGGAGGTCCATTGACTTAACATGGCACCTTTCGAAGAGCACTGTGGGTGCTGTGAAGACCGTAAGAAGCTAAAATTCGCAGTGTTACTCCCCGTTAGTATTTTTGACGGTACCACGAGGCAGGCGCCTTGCTAAATTTCTTCAGAATTTTTTAAGTTGTTCTTAATCTTAAAATTCTTAAATTTTTTTAAATTTTTCAAATTCCTTCAAATTTGTTCAAATTCTCTAAATTTCTTCAAAATTTTTAAATTCTTCAAGTTTGTCAAATTCTTCAAATTTTTCAAATTCCTTCAAATTTTTTGAAAATTTTCAAATATTTCAAATTTTTCAAATTCCTTCAAACTTTTTCAAATTCTCCAAATTTCTTCAAATGTTTCAAATTCTTCAAATTTTTCAAATTCTTCAAAATCCTTCAAATTCTTCTATTTCTTTCAATTCTTCAAACTTTTTCAAATTCTTCAAATCTGATTTCAATGTTTTCTGCATCTTCTGCTCAATCATTCTGCAGATTAGCATTCTCACTGCTGTTTCGCAGGAACAGCCTTTTCTAGTTATTTTTAATTTTTTTTTATTTTTTATTTTTTATTTTTTTTTTTTGCGTGTGTGTGTGTGTGTGTATTTATGTGTTTGTGCATGTCCAAAACAATAATAATTTAGATCTACTGTTCCATGGTAACCGTGGCCGGTCACATGATATACTGGATCATGTGACCGGCCGCGTCAGCTTCACACAACGTGCCCTCAAGCTAACCTTACTGCCGTGACGTGCCCTGCTGCTGCGGATAACCACTGCGACTCCCGATTCCAGAAAAAGTAAACAACTGGTCAGGTAAGTAGGTGCTGCAGTGGTGTTAGTTTGTGCAAGGTTTATTGTTGCAAGATGAGTAGACTGACCGAGTAAAGTAAGCAATGAGCATCCTCTGTGCTGTGCAAATTTGCACACACCTCTCACAAGTTATAGCCCTAGCCAGCGGCGCAAAAAGTGGGTATGCACTATAGGGCACCGGTACTGGAGGAGGCGCAGAAACGATCATAGTAAAATGATTTTCTGTATTTAACTTCTTTTTATGCACAATATGATTATGTCACCGATTAATTCCCGCCAGTCATTTTTAAATACTTTGATAATACTTTCATTGCCCCAGAATGTAGGTAGGTAGTTGCATCCCTGCCGCTAGCTAATTGACCACCACACACGCACAGCGTGCTATGGGGAGGAAGTACGTCAGGTTTCTGTTGTTGTTACTGTCTGTTTCACCTGCTATGTGAAAGTGCAGAGAGATATGTATCTTACTCTCAAACAGGTGTGTTTTTTTCCTGTTTTATTTCACTAAAACTGTGCAGTATGCATATTCACATCATTTTGGACCATTGCACAACAAAAATAATTTGAGTTTTGAATTTCTAAACCTCTCCTTATTTACACAAAAAAATTAAATATGCCCATATAGGCTAATATGCATACAGACAAATTGTATAACTTTTGGACCCTTGCTGTCATGCGCAAACTTAATAGTCAAACTAAATAAAAGCAAAAAAACATTTAAAAAGTTATTTCTATATCATTTAATAATTTTTTATTTTATAGCATTAGGAATAATAAAGGGCAAAATATTAATGGGTTAAACTTGTGGCTATGCAGTACAAATTTTTTTTAAAAAGGTATGCAATGTCAATTTTTGTTTGTATGTGTGTTTTATGTGGATCAGATTGTAGTTTAAGTATCTTATTTCATTTTGCAGAGATGCCTCGTAAGGAGAGGAGGTTAAAACAAAAACAAAAGGAGCTGTGTGAGGCTGCAAAAGGCAGTGGATCACTCACCAGCTGGATGACAAACAGCACAAAAGGTAAGAGCAACACATGCACCAGTTATTTATAGCCATATTCAGTTAGAGAAAACAACAGTAACAAACAAAATTTCAATGTTGTTCTGTTACATTATAATATGTATAGTGTGTTAATTATTGATTGATTGATACATTTATCGATTAATGATTAGGTGTATGGTGTTAATTAGATTAATCCAAGAGCAAATTCTGCCTGATTTCCAGATGGACAGGGAGTGAGTCATCATAGATCAGATGAGGAGATGGAAGGAGAGAAAGAGGAGGAGATGGAAGGAGAGAAAGAGGAGGAGATGGAAGGAGAGAAAGATGAGGAGATGGAAGGAGAGAAAGAGCAGATGGAAGGAAAGAAAGAGCAGGAGATGAAAGGAGAGAAAGAGGAGGAGATGGAAGGAGAGAAAGAGGAGGAGATGAAAGGAGAGAAAGAGGAGGAGATGGAAGGAAAGACAGGGGAAGACACTGTGCCTCAGAGAAATGAGAGTTTGCTAGGAACAGAAAGTCAGGAGGAGCCAGAGACTGAAGGAATGGTCTCAGGGGTTAAGGAGCCCACACAGGATGTTAAAGTAGAGGAAGCAGCAAACCAGGAGACAGAGGTTGGGGTGAGAGAGGGAAAGCTTGATTTACAGATTACACAAAATGTGGAGGTAGAAGGAGCATCAAACCAGGAGGAGATTGAAACCAGAGATAGGCAAACATTCTCACACCTACTTGAACTTACTCACCCAAATGATCCTGCCCATGTCCTACAATTAAATATTAAATGTGATGAGGCCTTCATTCAGTTTTGCAACAGTATTGGACCGTGTCAACCAGCGCTCTCATCCTTTCCAAAAAATGAAGAGGGGCGATCATTTCAAAAGAAATGGTATGAGAACAACACATGGCTGGAGTACTCACCAAGTCTTGATGCCATGTTCTGTTTCAGCTGCCGTCTTTTTTTGTGTGAGGATAAATACAAAGGGCGCAAAACATGGAAATCAGAAGGATTTAATTGGTGGAGAAAGGCTCTAGAGAGAATTAAAGAACACTGTGCCTCAAAATCACACATGTGTGGTATGGTGAGGTGGAATAACTTAAAAAAGAAATCACTGGAGGCAGCTTTTGAAATGGGTGACCGCGCATCACAAGCTGCTAAAGACAGGGAAAGAGAAAAAAATAGAGAAATCGTGTCCCGATTACTGGCAACCACTCTTTACCTGGCAAGACAGGGTATGCCTTTTAGAGGAGACGATGAGACCCTGTCCAGCCAAAATCGAGGTAATTTCCTCGAGTTGGTGGAGCTGTTTAGCAGGTATGATAGTGTAATTAAATTACACCTGGAAGCAATAAAAGAGAAGCAGGGACCTGGTAGAAGACCTCTTGTCTCACTTCTCTCCAACAGAAGTCAGAATGATATGATCAAAGCTTTGGCCATATCAGTCAAACAAGTAATCAAAAAAGAAATCCAAGAGAGCAAAACCTTTTCAATTGTCATGGATGAAACCATGGATGCTGCACACACAGAACAAGTTTCTTTTGTGATTAGGTATGTGCATAACATGCAAATCAAGGAGCGCTTTCTTCAGGTGTGTAACATTCATACCACAAGTGGAGATGCTCTTGAAAAGATAGTTATAGCTCTACTGGAAGAAAATGGCCTGAAGTTGGAAAACATCCGGGGTCAAGGCTATGATGGGGCTGCAAATATGAATGGATGCTTTAAGGGACTTCAGGCAAGAATTCTAAAAAGAAATCCAAAGGCCTTGTATGTACACTGTCAGGCTCACTGTCTTAATTTGGTGTTAGTTGAAAGTGCAAAGTCTACCATCTGTTTTGTCAGCTTTTTCAACTTAGTTGAAAAACTTTATAGTTTTGTGGCCAACTCATCCAAACGACACTCTGCATTTATTGAAATGCAGAAGACTATGTACCCTGATCGGCGTCCATTGGAGCTGCAGAAGCTCTCAGACACACGGTGGGCCTGCAGAGAAACTGCCCTTCAGACTCTGAGGAAGGTCCTCCCAGCTGTCATGCAGTTTCTTAAGGAAATGACACAGCAAGACCCACCAGACTCTTCGGCAGGTGATGCATTGATTCTTCTCAGGAGCATCAACTTTGAATTTTTCCTGTGTCTGGAGATCACCTGCCCAATCTTCCAGGTGACTGCGATGGCCTCTGATGCTTTGCAGCAGAAAGACATAGACCTAGCGACAGCATACAAAGTTGTAGATGGAGTTTTTCAGAGGCTGGCCTACAGCAGAACAGAGGTGGAGTTTGAGAAGATGTTTAAACAGGCTACAGAGAAGGCTGCATCAGTGGGCCTGGACCCCCCCCAACTGAGATTCCTGGTCAAGCTCGGAGGAGGAAAATGCCAGCAAAGTTCAAGGTCACTGCCACAACAGCAACTGCTGACCACACATTCCCTACTTTGCAGGACTGCTATTGTGTTGAAGTGTATTACGTTTTTGTGGACACAATGACACAAGAGCTTCAGAGACGCTTTAAAGCTGAAGATAACTCCACATGGGAAATCCTGAATGCCCTCCACTGCCTGATAGTCCCAGAGAACTGGAAAACAGCCCAAATTCCAACAGAGGCACTGCAAGCTTTGAATAGGCTCTGCAAGTTCTATAACATTGATGAAGAAGACAAATTGCAGACAGAACTAAAGGTCTTCCATAGTTCATACTCATGCCCCTCACCCATCAGTGTGACATCTATTCTTTCAGTGGTCAAAGAAAACAATGCACATCTGGTTTTCCCCAACTTGACTGAGCTGCTGAAGACTTACGGCACTCTTCCAGTTTCTACAGCTACTGTTGAACGCTCTTTCTCAAAACTCAAACTGGTGAAAACAAAACTTCGCACCCTTTGCACAGAAGAAAGGTTGTCAGAGCTTCTTTTACTGGCAATTGAAAAGGATATTCCAGTCAACCTCAGTGAAGTCATTGACATTTTTAAGAGCATGGGCAACAGGAGGTTGCTGTTATAACTGCAAAAAATAAAAATGCCACTGTGATGTGTAAAAAAAAAAAAAAAACAGAAACTGACAGACAGAGCCACCTTCTCTCTATTGTCTTTCTCCCACGAATAATATTACCCTTTCAGTTACAGTTACTTATACAATGTGAATATATGTTTGTTAATAAATACAGGTTGAAACCTTTAAACTTGAAGTATTGTTTGTGTTTGTGGCTTTGAATGAGCAACTGGTTTTTAAGCAGTCAGCCTTGGCAACAGACTCTAGCAATTCAGCAGTGTGGCAGGTCAGTCAGAGTGAGCCATTTTAAATGTTAGTTATCTTTGCATCTTGCATGAACACACACCACTTGTTTAATCAGCTGCTATCTCTCCCATGCTCTTTTTAGTGTCTGCACTATCAGATTAATACAGCCCAACTCCAGCAACACAGAAGCACCAACCCCCTCAACAGAAGCTGTTCCATGAGGTAAAACACAGACTCATTTCGCTTTGCACTGACCTCAAACATATATGTGAGTATGTGTGATAGGGTGTATTTTGATTCTACGTTCCATTATTTATAGTATGGGTTGGTACATTTCAACCAGTTGTACAGCAAGGTATGTTTCTGTATAATGTTTTAAATCCGTGCCCCATGTGCCCTCTTTTAACTTTGAGCACCCGCCCCTCCAACGGTCTCTGCACGTCCCTGCTCCCTCCGCGGACGCCGCAGCCTCGTGTGAGCGGATCCACGCCGCTGTAAACAATCTGCAAACACAGCACCCCCGCGCTCTCCTGCTGATCACAGGGGACTTCAACCATGCCTCTCTCCGTTCCACCCTCCCCACGCTCACCCAGTACGTCACGTGTAAAACAAGGGACAATAAAACGCTGGACCTTTTTTATGCTAACGTTAAGGACGCTTACACCTCCGCCCCCCTCCCCCCTCTGGGACGCTCAGACCACAACCTCGTCTATCTGCTCCCCCATTACATTCCACTGGTGAGGAGACAAAAGGCACAGAAGAAGTCAGTGAAAGTTTGGTCAGACGAAGCCAGTGAGAAGCTGAAGGACTGTTTCAGAACCACAGACTGGAGCATGTTTCAAAGCTCTCATGGAGATGACATCAACAGCCTGACTGAATGCATCACTGACTACATGAACTTCTGTGTGGAGAGCATTGTGCCTACACGACGGCTACGATGCTTTCCAAACAACCCCCGCTGGGTGACCCCTGAGCTGAAAGTCCTCCTGAACCAGAAGAAGAGGGCTTTCTACTCAGGGGACAGAGAGGAGCAGCGTAGAGTCCAGCGGGAGCTCCAGTGGAAGATCAGGGCAGCAAAGAAGGATTATGGGAAGAAGATGGAGGAGCAGCTGGCACAGAACAACGTCAGGGATGTGTGGAGAGGTCTGAAGAACATCTCCGGCTTTGGGCAGAAGACCAGCAGGGCTGCAGATGGAGACACCAAGACTGCAGATGAGTTGAACTCATTCTTCACTCGGTTCGACTCCCCCCACACTGGCACCCTCCTTGCCCTCAACTCTCCACATGTCTCCAACCACCAGCGCTCCAGAGACCTACCATCCCCCCCACCGCCACTCCGATCAACGACTGACCCATCCACACCTTCAGCCCTACCTTCCTCCCCCCTCACAGTCACACCAATGCAGGTGAGAGGTTAGCTGACGAGGCTGAAACAAAGGAAAGCCTCAGGACCGGACGGCATCCCCCCCAGGCTGCTGAGGACCTGTGCAGATGAGCTCTGTGAGGTCCTCAGCTACATCTACAACCTGAGCCTCAGCCTGGGGGTGGTGCCCACCCTGTGGAAGACCTCCTGTGTGGTACCGGTTCCCAAAACACCGCACGCCAGGGAACCGGCCGACTTCAGACCAGTCTCCCTGACCTCCCACCTGATGAAGACCATGGAGCGCCTCATCCTTGCTCACCTGCGCACCGTGGTGAGCCCCACCCTGGACCTGCTGCAGTTCGCCTACCAGCCCAACATCGGAGTAGAGGATGCCATCATCTACCTGCTGCAGCGGGCGCTCACCCACCTGGAGACCACCGGGAGCGCTGTGAGAGTCATGTTCTTTGACTTCTCCAGCGCTTTCAACACCATCAGACCGGTGCTACTGAGGGGAAAGCTGAAGGACGCTGGGGTGGACAAACACCTAGCTGACTGGACCATGGACTACCTCACTGACCATGGACTACCTCACTGACCATGGACTACCTCACTGACCATCGACTACCTCACTGACCGCCCTCAGTACGTGCGGCTGCACGGATGTCAGTCAGAGGTGGCACTCTGCAGCACCAAGGCCCCACAGGGCACCGTCCTGTCTCCGTTTCTCTTCACCCTCTACACCTCGGACTTCACCTACAACACGGTCAGCTGCCACCTTCAGAAGTTCTCTGACGACTCGGCCATTGTGGGCTGTGTGTCTGAGGGGAACGAGCTGGAGTACCGGCCGGTCATCATGGACTTTGTGGACTGGTGTGAGAAGAACCATCTGTGCTTAAACACCAGTAAGACCAAGGAGATGGTAATCGACTTCAGGAGAAGACCCCCACCTCACTCACCTGTGAACATCCAGGGGCAGGACATAGAAACTGTGGAGAGTATCAAATACCTGGGTGTTCACGTCAACAATAAACTGGACTGGACTCATAACACCGACGCTCTGCATAAGAAGGGGCAGAGCCGGCTCCACCTCCTGAGGAGGCTGAGGTCCTTTGGAGTGAGCAGACCTCTGCTAAAGACCTTCTATGACTCTGTGGTGGCCTCAGCCCTCCTCTACGCTGTCGTCTGCTGGGCTCCTGGCAGCACAGAGCGGGACAGAAAGAGGCTGAATAAGCTGGTGAGGAAGGCCACTTCTGTCCTGGGCTGCACTCTTGACTCAGTGGAGGAAGTAGCTGAGAGGAGGGTGTTGTCCAAGTTCACATCCATCATGGACAACACCTTCCACCCCCTGCACCAGACTGTAGAGCAGCTGAGCAGCTCCTTTAGTGCCAGACTTAGACATCCTGTCTGTAAAAAGGAGCGCTACCGCAGGTCATTTATTCCTGCTGCTATCAGATTATACAATGCTGCTCTGTAACTGCAACTGTGACCATAACTGTAATAATTAATGTGCAATAACCAAGGTGCAATAATCTATTTAATACACTGTCCTACAACCCGTGCAATAATCCTGATGTAGTGACTTCTGCTGCTATCAACACCTGAACATAAGTCAGTACACATGTATGTATGTATGTATGTACAAATGTATACAATGTATATGCACATACATACGCGTAGGTGCGTATGTAAGTAGGCGCATAGATATATGTATATATTTAAGTATATAGATATGTTTATATATATATATATATATATATATATATAGACCACTAAGAATGTAAATGAGACATCATATGCCCATTCCTATTTCCTTTTTTGTATTTTTTGGTATTCTTTCTGATCCATTGTATATATGAAGATTCACTGTATATAATTGAATGCACCTTCCCTACTCTGCACCTTCTTGTATGAGCCGATGTGACGAGTGAATTTCTCCATTGTGAGATCAATAAAGACTATCTTATCTTATCTCTTATCTTATCTTTTACGAAGATGTAACACTGGGCGGGAAGGTGACGGTCAGGCATGGACTGGTAATCGGGCGTACCGGGCATTTGCCCGGTGGGCCGACGTGCTGCTTGGGCCGGCAGACCCGACATGTATATTAATAATATGTATTATTATTATTATTATTATTATTATTATTATTATTACATATCAGCCTCGTTATATTTGCATCATGCATGAAGAAAAATAAAATCAGCAGCCCAAGAGTCTGTTCCGATCATCCGGCCCTTACCACAGGCTACTGCAGCCCATTGGTTATCATCCCTGACAGTCTAAAGGGCTAGGCCAATCATAAAGTAGAAAAACACCTTCACGCTCCATGTGGAACTTTGTGCAGCGGTGTTCACAGTAGTAATGGATAAGAAATGCAAGAAAGGCGCAGAGAAACTGCGCGAAAAAAAGAAACAAGTTCTTCAAACGGACGCTGCAAAATGTGTCAAACTGACATGTTCCCAACAGCAGGCCCTTCATCTGCTCCGGTGTCTGATGTAAAATATGGTGGAGGCGACGGCGAACCGAGCAGTGAACATGTCAGTGCAGCTGCTGCAGTATCAGAACTGCGGTCAAGTGAGCCCTCACTTGATTTTGTTGGTCTCGCAAACACTAAGGATTACGGCAGAGGCGGCTGAGACTACTTTTCAAAATAAAAGCAGTATGTTCGCGGTTTATCGACCACGTGTTTCCACACATATTTACATATATTAAAAATGTTTCCATGCTTAATGCAATACTTTATGTAACACTCTTTAGCCTAAAAAACTCTCAAAACACTGTTTTCTTTTACAGCTGACTACTTTTACTTACAGATGACAGATGATGTTCTTCAGAACTTATTCATCAAACTGCATCTACATCATTTGTGTTTTAAAAATAAAGGCATTTAAAAATCTCTAGATTGACTACATTTTTGCTGTTTTATACGACCATGCTGAACACTGGAGGTGTTCAGCATGGTAGCAGAAAACCTCCAGATGTGGCTCAATAAGTTTCAGACATTTCTGATGTGGAATTACAAAATAAGAGCTAATTTAAATTGCTATATATTAACTCATTATTAACAAAGTTGCTGCCACTGCAGCAACTAAACCGTAGATAATCAGTGGATGCAACCACTTCAGCATGACAGTAGAACACCCCCAGATGTGGCTCAACAAGTTTCAGACATTTCTGATTTGGAATTACAAAATAAGAGCTAATTGAAATTGCTATATAATAACTCATTATTAACAAAGTTGCTGCCACTGCAGCAACTAAACCGTAGATAATCAGTGGATGCAACCACTTCAGCATGGTAGTAGAACACCTCCAGATGTGGCTCAGTAAGTTTCAGTCAATTCTGATGTGGCATTTCAAAATAAGAGCCATTTGAAATCTCTACATATTAAGTAATTTTCATCTAAGTTGCTTTCACTCAAGCAACTAAATAGTATATAATCAATTGATGCTGCCACTTTAGCAGGGCAGTACAACACCTCCAGATGTGGCTCAACAAAGCTCATTAAGATTTGATGTGGAATTTAATAAAAGACTGTTAAAACCTTAAGTGCATTGGCCATACACTATATTGCCAAAAATATTTGCTCACCCGTCCAGATTATTGGAATCAGGTGTTCCAATCACTTCCATAGCCACAGTTATGTAAAATCAAGCATCTATGCACACAGACTGTTTTCACAATCATTTGTGAAAGACTGGGTTGCTCTTAGAAGCTCAGTGAATTCCAGCGTGGAACTGTGATAGGATGCTACCTGGGCAACAAATCCAGTCATGAAATGTCCTCACTCCTAAATATTCTTCAGTCAACTGCATCACAACAAAATTAAAGCGTTTGGCAATGACAGCACCTCCGCTACGAAGTGTTAGGCCACGTAAACTTTCAGAGCGGGGTCAGTGGATCCATCCATCTATCCATCTTCTGTCATGTTTGGCCCTATTGGGGCCAACCATGACAGAAGGAACAATCTGCAATCTACTGTAACAATCTGTAGTGTACAAACGTTTACTGTTATTTTTCCTTATGAACATAAAATATTTTGTTTTTTCGGGTAAGTTATCTTTTGTGGCAACCACTATTGTCGTGATTAGTCTTGATGAACCTAGACAGAGCACACACACACTCACAGAGCTTATTTCTGAGAGTTTATTGAAAGAAAGATGAGTAGCGGATGAGCAAACCAGAGAGGCTGTACTGGGGTGTAGATGGGAGCAGGAGCTGGAGGACCAGAGAGAGTTCTTGAGATGTAGGGCTGCTGGAGCACAGGGGTAGCAGACAGTCCAGCAACAGAGCAGAGAGCAAACCTGGGGCACAGGGGTAGCAGGCAGTCCAGTTAGCAGAGGCCTTACATATAGCAGAGAGGTAGCCTTAAATCCAGCAGCTAGCAGAGACTTCACTTGAGACACAGAAGTGGCAGGAACTCCAGCAACTAAACAGGGAGCAAAGTAGGCTCACAGACGTGGAATGAGTGGAGAATGATGACGAACCGGCGGGGAAGAGAAGACTGAGGGAAGCTGATATAGGGAGGCTGGCAGGTGGAGTGAGTTCTGACTAATTAAAGTCTAACAGGTATGACTGTTTGCTGAGGGATTGGAAGGTGAGCTGAGTGAGAGGAAGAGGAACTGGAAAATAACAGGGAACAAAGTCAGACCCAAACTAAACCATGACAACTATTAATTTTGTTATTAAGAGTAACTGTATTGCACTACCCCTCCCCTGGACTGCCACCTTATCACGGTGGAGGGGTTTGAGTGTCCCAATGATCCTAGGAGCTATGCTGCCAGGGGCTTAATGACCCTAGTAGGCTCACCCAAGGCAGACGGGTCCTAGATGAGGGACCAGACAAAGAGCAGCCCAAAGACCCCTTATGATGAATGAAACTAATGAATGCAATGTTCCCTCGCCCAGTCGCAGGTCACCGGGGCCCCACCCTGTGGGCCTCTCTGG